>JACEFZ010004776.1:0-28968 GCA_014155875.1 Cepaea nemoralis | reverse complement strand
GTTATGATTTTGGGATTCTTGGGGCTTGGACAATCTGATACATGATTTCTGGCTTAAAATTGGACAATTTGGTTGAATGATGACATGATTTCTGGGTTGGACAATCTGATGACATGTTTCTGGGGCTTGGACAATCTGTGCATGATTTCTGGGTTTGATGGGCTTGGAAATTGAAATTTCTGGGGCTTGACAATCTGATACATGATTTTTTGGGGCGAAATCTGATGACATGATTTTGGGCTTGGACAATCTGATACATGATTTTCTGGGGCTTGGACAATCTGATAACATGATTTCTGGGGTTGAAATTGATGAGATGATTTCTGGGGCTTGGACAATCTGATGACATGATTTCTGGGGCTTGGACAATCTGATGACATGATTTCTGGGGCTTGGACAATCTGATGACAGATTGCTTTTCTGGGGCTTGGACAATCTGATGACATGATTTCTGGGGTTGGACAATCTGATGAATGATTTCTGGGGCTTGGACAATCTGATGACATGATTTCTGGGCTTGAACATCTCTGATTGGGACTGAATTTCTGGCTGTTTGGGTGACAATCTGATGACATGATTTCTGGGGCTTGACAATCTGATGACATGATTTCTGGGGCTTGGACAATCTGATGACATGATTTCTGGGGCTTGGACAATCTGATGACATGATTTCTGGGGCTTGGACAATCTGATGACATGATTTCTGGGGCTTGGACATTGATGACATGATTTCTGGGGCTTGAACAATCTGATAAATGATTCTGTGGGGCTTGAAAATTGATGAATGATTTCTGGGGCTTGGACAATCTGATGACATGATTTCTGGGCTTGGACAATCTGATGACATGATTTCTGGGGCTTGGAAATCTGATGACATGATTTCTGGGCTTGGACAATCTGATAACATGATTTCTGGGTTTGGGAAACATCTGATGACATGATTTCGGGGTTATTACAATCTGATAATGATTTCTGGGGTTAAAATGACATGATTTCTGGGTTGGACAATCTGATGAAGTAAATTGATTTTCTGGGGTTGGAACAATCTGATGACATGATTTCTGGGGTTAACAATCTGATGACATGATTTCTGGGGCTTGAACAATCTGATGACAATTTTCGGGGCTTGAACAATCTGATGACATGATTTCTGGGGCTTGGACAATCTGATGACATGATTTCTGGGGCTTTGGACAATCTGATGACATGATTTCTGGGGTTGGACAATCTGATGACATGATTTCTGGGGTTTGGAACAATCTGATGACATGATTTCTGGGGCTTGAACAATCTGATGACATGATTTCTGGGGCTTGGACAATCTGATGACATGATTTCTGGGGCTTGGACAATCTGATGACATGATTTCTGGGGCTTGGACAATCTGATGACATGATTTCTGGGGCTTGGACAATCTGATAACATGATTTCTGGGGCTTGGACAATCTGATGACATGATTTCTGGGGCTTGGACAATCTGATAACATGATTTCTGGGGCTTGGACAATCTGATGACATGATTTCTGGGGCTTGGACAATCTGATGACATGATTTCTGGGGCTTGGACAATCTGATACATGATTTCTGGGGCTTGGACAATCTGATGACATGATTTCTGGGGCTTGGACAATCTGATGACATGATTTCTGGGGCTTGGACAATCTGATAACATGATTTCTGGGGCTTGGAACAATCTGATGACATGATTTCTGGGGCTTGGACAATCTGATAACATGATTTCTGGGGCTTGGACAATCTGATGACATGATTTCTGGGGCTTGGACAATCTGATGACATGATTTCTGGGGCTTGGACAATCTGATGACATGATTTCTGGGGCTTGAACAATCTGATGACATGATTTCTGGGGCTTGGACAATCTGATGACATGATTTCTGGGGCTTGAACAATCTGATGACATGATTTCTGGGGCTTGACAATCTGATGACATGATTTCTGGGGCTTGGACAATATGATGAACATGATTTCTGGGGCTTGGACAATCTGATGACATGATTTCTGGGCTTGGACAATCTGATAACATGATTTCTGGGGCTTGAACAATCTGATGACATGATTTCTGGGGCGTGGACAATCTGATAACATGATTTTTCTGGGGCTTGGACAATCTATAACATGATTTCCTGGTGCCTTGGACAATCTGATGACATGATTTCTGGGGCTTGGACAATCTGATAACATGATTTCTGGGGCTTAAACAATCTGATGAACATGATTGTCTGGGCTTGGACAATCTGATGACATGATTTCTGGGGCTTGAACAATCTGATGACCATGATTTCTGGGGCTTGGAAACAATCTGATGACATGATTTCTGGGCTTGGACAATCTGATGACATGATTTCTGGGGCTTAAACAATCTGATGACATGATTTCTGGGGCTTGGACAATCTGATAACATGATTTCTGGGGCTTAAACAATCTGATGACATGATTTCTGGGGCTTGGACAATCTGATGACATGATTTCTGGGGCTTGGACAATCTGATAACATGATTTCTGGGGCTTAAACAATCTGATAACATGATTTCTGGGGCTTGGACAATCTGATGACATGATTTCTGGGGCTTGAACAATCTGATAACATGATTTCTGGGGCTTGAACAATCTGATGACATGATTTCTGGGGCTTGGACAATCTGATGACATGATTTCTGGGGCTTGAACAATCTGATGACATGATTTCTGGGGCTTGGACAATCTGATGACATGATTTCTGGGGCTTGGACAATCTGATAACATGATTTCTGGGGCTTGGACAATCTGATAACATGATTTCTGGGGCTTGAACAATCTGATAACATGATTTCTGGGGCTTGGACAATCTGATAACATGATTTCTGGGGCTTGGACAATCTGATGACATGATTTCTGGGGCTTGGACAATCTGATGACATGATTTCTGGGGCTTGGACAATCTGATGACATGATTTCTGGGGCTTGGACAATCTGATAACATGATTTCTGGGGCTTGGACAATCTGATAACATGATTTCCTGGGCTTGAACAATCTGATGACATGATTTCTGGGGCTTGAACAATCTGATGACATGATTTCTAGGTCTTGAATAATCTGATGGCATGATTTATGGGGCTTGAACAATGTAATGACATGATTTATGGGGCTTGGACAATTGAATGACATTATTTATGGGGCTTGAACAATCTGATGACAAGCTGAAGCATAGATTGCAATTGTATCAGATAACTACAGGAGCTTGTGTAGGGACTGAACGCCTGCTGTCTGCTGGAGATAGAATCACTGGCACTAACTTCAGCAGCCAGACCTGGGTTAAGAAATAGGGACTGAACGCCTGCTGTCTGCTGGAGAAGAATCACGGGCACTAACTCAGCAGCCAGACCTGGTTAGAGAAATAGGACTGAACGCCTGCTGTCTGCTGGAGATAGATCACTGGCACTAACTTCAGCAGCCAGACCTGGGTTAGAGAAATAGGCTAAACGCCTGCTGTCTGCTGGAGATAGAATCACTGGCCTAACTTCAGCAGCCAGACCTGGGTTAGAAAATATGGACTGAACGCCTGCTGTCTGCTGGAGATAGAATCACTGGAACTAACTTCAGCAGCCAGCCCTTTGGTTAGAGAAAATAGGGACTGAACGCCTGCTGTTGCGGGAGATAGAATCACTGGCACAAAACTTCAGCAGCCAGACCTGGGTTAGAGAAATAGGGACTGAACGCCTGCTGTCTGCTGGAGATAGAATCACTGGCACTAACTTCAGCAGCCAGACCTGGGTTAGAGAAATAGGGACTGAACGCCTGCTGTCTGCTGGAGATAGAATCACTGGCACTAACTTCAGCAGCCAGACCTGGGTTAGAGAAATAGGGACTGAACGCCTGCTGTCTGCTGGAGATAGAATCACTGGGCACTAACTTCAGCAGCCAGACCTGTGTTAGAGAAATAGGGACTGAACGCCTGCTGTCTGCTGGAGATAGAATCACTGGCACTAACTTCAGCAGCCAGACCTGGGTTAGAGAAATATGGACTGAACGCCTGCTGTCTGCTGGAGATAGAATCACTGGAACTAACTTCAGCAGCCAGACCTGGGTTAGAGAAATAGGGACTGAACGCCTGCTGTCTGCTGGAGATAGAATCACTGGCACTAACTTCAGCAGCCAGACCTGGGTTAGAGAAATAGGGACTGAACGCCTGCCTGTCTGCTGGAGATAGAATCACTGGCACTAACTTCAGCAGCCAGACCTGGGTTAGAGAAATAGGGACTGAACGCCTGCTGTCTGCTGGAGATAGAATCACTGGCACTAACTTCAGCAGCCAGACCTGGGTTAGAGAAATAGGGACTGAACGCCTGCTGTCTGCTGGAGATAGAATCACTGGCACTAACTTCAGCAGCCAGACCTGGGTTAGAGAAATATGGAATGTGGCAGCATGTGGCAGCACAAAGTGAGACAAGATCAAGGAAATGAAAACATCCCTGCCTTGAAGGTGATTCGAACAGACAACCTGTGGGCTGACAGGCAAGTGTGCAGCCACTGAGCTACTGTAACTTTCTGACTCACTGCTGCAAAGTGTCATATATAAACAACATATCTGTGGACATAAAACAGAGTTATCACCAACCATTGAGCTACTGCACCTTTCTGATTCACTGTTGCAAAGTGTCATATATAAACAACATATCTAAACAGAGTTATCAGTTGCATATATTGACAACAGACATGCATGTAAATTATATATACAATTTAGACTTTCATTACTTTTACAGAAAGTGAATTTGTGGGTTCAGTTACGTAATTATCTGTATAAAACGTATGGTCATAACACTTAATTTATGAGTAGATGTAAAATGATGCTGTTTTACTCTTTTAATTTTAAAAAAAAGTACATATCGGAAACAGTCTTGATTTGGGATATTTAATGTCAACAGAATATTACTGTGAAACTGATAACATTATTTCTAGGGATTAAACAATAGGGTTCAAACAGGAATACAAAATATTGCTCATTGTAATGTTGTGCAAGATCATCGTTAAAAATTATCCAAAGATTGAAACAAATTCATGTGTAATATTTTTTCTAATTTCACATGTTAACATTACACAACACAAAAAAGGGCTAAAATAGAACAATAGAATAATTTTACTAGACTAGCTTAAAATATAAAATAATCTAACATTGAATTGTCCAATACAATTCATATTAATAGTCCAGTTAGTTGCATATCCTTTACAGGACGTTGTAGTCAACCCCAGCAATTTTTAGCTGTTCATGATTCCTTGGCAAGTTTACATTCAGTAATTTTCCATTGCTTTCTGAACGACTGGCACCCATACCATTTTGTAAAAAAAACGTATGGCGGTCTGCTGCCAAATCGCCCACAGCAGTGTTTTGAATGCTGTGTGCAGGTTTACGTACTGCGTCTGCAACTACTTCACCATGGAGTCAGCTAGTCAGTATTAATGAAAATATGCTTAAATAGAAGCGTTCATGATAATAACATTAAAAATACTATCTACTATAGGCCAGCTTTACAAACAGCAAAATGTAAGGTATTCGTTTTACAAAGTTACATGTTAAAACTGATATAAACCGGCATATTTATTTCTGGAGAGCTTAAAAGTTTTCTAACTTTCTATTTTTATAGTGTTGTTAATTTGTCTGAATAAATGAATCAACAGGGAACAGTGCTAGCTGTCAAATTTCCAGCAATTAGTTGTACATAAACCATACCTGTCAACCCACCTCTTAATGCTCTGAGCTAGTATGTATGAATTAGCATCACTTCTAACCACCTTGGCAGTGTCTACCGAGGGATAACTTTGACCTTGACAGATCCATGTGTGTATTGTCATGATAAACATTATTTCAAATCATGTATCGAAATAATGTTGATGTGACCAAAACTCTAGAGTGTGTGAGTGGATATGATTACAATGTTTTGGTTTATCATATGTGAGTGGATATGATTACAGTGTATGGGTTGATCATATGTGAGTACATGAACAATGTAACCCAGCATGTGGATTTGAATTACTTTCTGAATAGAATTAAGGAGAACTGATATTAACTACATGACTTTTAATATATCTTCTTCACATACAAGATTTCATATTGTTAATAAAATGTCCATGATAAAGCTTGTCAGGTGAATCTTACAAATTACTTTTCCATGCCAAAGAAATATTTCAACTATAAATATTTGTTCACTACAAGGAGAGGTTTATTTGCTTTTCCAGACAAAAGAGTGTTCTTGAAGTGAGGTATTTCAAATAATGTTGCAAATATGTCATCCCAGCATATTTTTATTTTTATTAGAATTTAGTTAGTCAAATCAATTCTGAACAATTCTTTTCAAAATCATCAAGAATTTAGTAAAAGTTTAAAAATTTATATTTGTTAGCAGAAGTTTAAGAAGTCCGGCTAAATGGTACGAACATGACAATAATAATACAAAGTCTGAGATGAAATTGTGGTGGAAAAGATAACACAAGCTATGGAAAGTGACTAAAGAGGTATCAGTCATATAAATTATTTGGAATACACAAACTCATAATTCTCAATCTAATTTAGAAAATGTCAAAAAGGCTTAGGAAATAAAAACAAACCAGCAAGATACAAACATGGTACAGACAACTTCAACATTTCTAACATCTTCAGATATTCAAGACAAATGTCTTTTACAATGAATGTTTACTTTCGAAACAATAAGTATTGTTTTATTTCTTTCTTTCATGTGATCTTCAAACCAGACCTCAATTTGAGTGCTCACATTTGCTGTATGTTTTTCTAAATGTCTTGCCTAAATTAGAATCATTGTTGATCATGGCAATTTCCGGCTGAAGTCATTATGTCTCCTTAGTTACACCATGGCCATCTCTGGCTGAAGTCAGTATGTCTCCTTAGCTACAACATGGCCATTATCACCAGGCTTGTTTTGGGTACAGTTCTAAAAGCAACTGATATTAGCACGGAATGTGAATGCACATCAATCTGTATTCAGTGAAGAATATGTAACCTATAGTTCCCTTTCATCAAGTACACGTTTGTACTCACACTAAAATCAAGTGACCTGGGGTTTATTGAACATATTCAATTCCAAAGGGTCCTGCAGCAACCCCAGGGGGAGCAACTACCAAATCATGGGTGTATTATTGTCACTGGAGTCAAGTATGCATATCTTGTGAACAGCACTATGTTGTTGGGTGTCTTCTGACTAAACTTAAATCCTGTAATATCTGTCAAGTTGTCTGGTACACATGAAGAATAGCCAATCACACTGACTGGTAAACATGAAGGATAGCCAATCACATTTGCCATTGCATATGATGAATAGCCAATCACATTGACTGTTACATTTGACGAATAGCCAATCATATTGACTGGTACATGTGAAGGATAGCCATTCACATTAAATGGCACACATGAAGAATAGCCAATCACATTGGCTGTTACACATGATGATGAATAACCAATCACATTGACTGGTACACATGAAGAATAGCCAATCACATTGATTGGTACATGTGAAGGATAGCCAATCACATTGACTGTTACACATGATGAACAACCAATCACACATGAAGTGAACCTTCAGTCAGAAAGATTTCGGCAGCATCTGCTGTGTTTAAGCTGCATTGTGTACTATTTAATTCTTTTTTTAATTTTTATTTTGGTTATTTACTCATTTCTTAACCATCTTTCCATAGCTCATCATTTGATTGATTCAACTTGTTCATAATTTTGTGTTCCTGTTATTTCTGCTTTCTCAGATAAACTGTTCTGTTGATTGTCTTATCCCTATGCCTGCGCGATTCTCTTTTGTCTTGACTTAACTTCTGCTGATCTTATGGTGTGTGAAAGACAATTTAGTCATATCTGGTTTTATTTTATTCTTAGTCATGAAGATTTCAGTTGTTTGTTCTCCATCCATCCATCATGCGCCATGCCAATAAGCGTGAGCGGTCATGTTTTGCCATCTCACTCGATCACCAGAGATCAGCTCCATGTTTCTGTCTTGACCATGCCACATGGCTAAGCCATCCAGGTATTTACTTTTCGGTCTTCCCCTTGATCTCTTCCCTTCGATCTTGCCAGTTGTCACCACGTTCTCCAATTCATTTCTTCTCATAACATGCCCAAAAAAGTTTGGCTGTCTACGTCTAATGTCTCTTCAGTTTATGGTCTTCATTTGTTTCTTGAAGGACTTGTTCATTGGTTTTTCTATCTGTGCATAGTATTCTTTGCATTTTCCTCAGAAACCACATTTCCACAGCCATCAGATGTTTTTCAGCTTGACTGCTTATTGTCCACGCTTCACATCCATACAAAAGTATAGGTTCTATGTAGCACTTCAGCACTCATGTTCTCGTCTCAATTGATATCTTTTTAGGGGGTCAGTATGTTTTTCATCTTGCAAAAGGCTACCTTCATAATGGCAATTGCTTGTGGCAGTGGCAAATGTTTGTTCTAGCTACAAATTTACAGCCAAGTTTAGAGTGTGTCCGTTGAGACTTTGTTTGTGACTTGAGCACCTTTATTTGTTCTAATAAAGTCATCAGATCATAATCTATATTGATTTCACTTCTGGTTATTCTGCCTTCATCACTGTAGGTACTTGATTCCTGGAAGTTCTGGCTTCATCACTGCAGGGCTTTTGTTCCTTTATATTCTGGCTTCACCACTGAGCGGCCTCCGTTCCTGGAAATTATGGCTTCATCACTGTAGTACCTCCATTCCTTTATATTCTGGCTTCACCACTATTGGTACTCCATTCCTGGAATTTCTGGCTTCACCGCTGTAGGTCCTTCATTTCTGTATATTCTGGCTTCACCACTATTGGGAGATTCTATTGATCAGGCAACAATGTAGCGTGCATGTTGTGAGTCATGGACTATTTCCTAACCATTTGAAGAAGAAAATGCAAATAATTGTCTGGCAAGGGAAAGCACCGAGGAAGTGGGCTGGCCAGTTCACCTCATGAGACCATGACCTTGACTGTGTGAAGGTTACACACTTCATATCCCAAGGGCAGTATCTGCCATGCCATTTCTTTGACCTTGACCTACTGTTAACATGGTGTTATGTAGTTTTGATTTTCTCACATTTGCTGTTTTGTTTTTACATATATATATATCAATCAATGTTTTAGTTATTTCATTTATCTTCTTCTTATATCTGTATGCAGTTCTTATTTTTGTTAGCAAATTGTAAACTTGGAGAGCTTTCATGGAAAGACTGCATTTTTGTAAATAATAAGGAAAAGATATTACCATGTCGCAGACAGTCTTAATAGTTTCATTCTGCCACCAAAATGTTTTGTTTCTGTAAAATGTGTGCCAGAATGTGTGCTTACTTGTTTTGTTATAATTTGGAATGTCTGAAATATGCTTAAAGACAGAGTTAGCAATTTTAACAACTGTTCATGTTTGTACTCTCCTAGCCAGAAAGTTACAAAGTTTGTGTATATTGATTATCTTTCATTAAATGCCGTTGATTTGTACATCAATTGTTGTCTTTTCTGTTTGAAGAAGTGATGTTCATTTGATTAGATCTTCTCACACATTGGTTGGGTGGATGGTAGGTCTGGCAGTGACCTGTTGTAGTCCCAGTTCATGATGGTAAATCTTCAATGCATAAAGTTTAAAATAGGTCCAGGTGGTGTAACTGACTTTGTGAAGTGTGTCCTCCAGTCTCTCCTTCTTCCTCTAACACCATACAACCATCTTGGCAAACCATTTTATTTGTTTTCTAAAATAAAGTAAAAATAAATTCAGTCAGTGACAGAAGTTGAAGCCAACAATCACACAAACAACAATCACACAAACAACAATCACACAAACAACAATCACACAAACATCCCAGGCACCAGGTACACAGACAAACATCCCAGGCACCAGGTATACAGACAAACATCCCAGGCACCAGGTACACAGACAAACATCCCAGGCACCAGGTACACAGACAAACATCCCAGGCACCAGGTACACAGACAAACATCCCAGGCACCAGGTACACAGACAAACATCCCAGGCACCAGGTACACAGACAAACATCCCAGGCACCAGGTACACAGACAAACATCCCAGGCACCAGGTACACAGACAAACATCCCAGGCACCAGGTACACAGACAAACATACCAGGCACCAGGTACACAGACAAACATCCCAGGCACCAGGTACACAGACAAACATCCAGGCACCAGGTACACAGACAAACATCCCAGGCACCAGGTACACAGACAAACATCCCAGGCACCAGGTACACAGACAAACATCCCAGGCACCAGGTACACAGACAAACATCCCAGGCACCAGGTACACAGACAAACATCCCAGGCACCAGGTACACAGACAAACATCCCAGGCACCAGGTACACAGAACCATCTCCACAGACAAACATCCCAGGCACCAGGTACACAGAACCATCTCCACAGACAAACATCCCAGGCACCAGGTACACCGAACCATCTCCACAGACAAACATCCCAGGCACCAGGTACACCGAACCATCTCCACAGACAAACATCCCAGGCACCAGGTACACCGAACCATCTCCACAGACAAACATCCCAGGCACCAGGTACACCGAACCATCTCCACAGACAAACATCCCAGGCACCAGGTACACCGAACCATCTCCACAGACAAACATCCCAGGCACCAGGTACACCGAACCATCTCCACAGACAAACATCCCAGGCACCAGGTACACCGAACCATCTCCACAGACAAACATCCCAGGCACCAGGTACACCGAACCAACTCAACTCAACGGCACCTTGCCGTCTTGACAGACGATAGTTTGTGCTCTAAAAAGGCATAATAACTTTTAACTATGGCGGTAGCGAGTGTGACTGATAAGGCCAATTTGCGCTGTAAATGTCCGTTCACAGTGGGTGCATGTGAACACGTGGTCATTTCCACCATCATGCACCATCTTACGTCTCAAACGCTTGGTGTGTGACCTTTCTGCAATAATTTTCTCCTTTGACTTTATTCCATTTCTGATATTTGCCCTCCACGCAACACGTTCAGCGGCGACTTGCTCCCAATGTGCATTATCAATGCCTGTATCAATCATGTCCCGCTTACACACATCTTTGTATCGTAGTAGAGGCCGACCCTGAGATCTCTTACCCATCTGTAATTCACCAAAAAAGATATCCTTTGGTATTCTACCATCATCCATCCTCCTAAGATGTCCTATCCATCTAAGTCTACGAAGACTGAGCATGGAATAAACTGTCACACAACCTGATCTTTCCAATACTTCAGTATTTGTGATTTTGTCTTGCCACTTAATACCAAGAATTCTTCGCAGACACCGCATATGAAAGCTGTTTAAATTGTTCTCTTGGTGTGAGTAAGTTGTCCATGTTTCACTGCCATAGAGAAGAGTACTAAGGACACAGGCTTGATAGACAAGGACTTTTGTTTTGGCAGTAAGCTTCCTGTTCTCCCAGACTCTTTTCTTAACCTGTTCATTGTTGTTGCTGCCTTACCAATCCGGATGTTGATTTCCTGATCTAGGGATAATTTGCTATTTACCACTGATCCTAGATATGTAAAATGGTCTACTATCTCTAGTTCGGCGTCGTCAATAAAGATTGATGGTACCCCATGTGCACCTTGTGACATAATCTGTGTCTTCTTTTTGCTAATTGTTAAACCAAATTCAGAACAAGCATTGGAGAATGCAGATAGTAGACATTGCAATTCTTCCTCAGAGTGGGTCGTACTGCAGCATCATCTGCAAAAAGCAACTCTCTGATCAGTACCCTCCTAATTTTGGTCTTAGCCTTCAATCTCTGAGCATTGTAGAGGCCGCCATCTGAGCGTGAGTGAATGTATATACCACCATCCTGATCACGAAATGCATATTTCAGTAGAAGTGAAAAGTATATTCCAAAGAGGGTGGGAGCTAGTACACAACCTTGCTTAACTCCACTCTTGATTTCAAATTCTTCAGAAGTTGCACCATCAAACTTGATTATACCCTTCATGCCTGAGTGGAACGATTCCACAATGGACAGAAGAGTTGGTGGGCAGCCAATCTTCTTTAGTGCCTTGAACAGACCCTCACGACTGACCAAATCAAATGCCTTTGTGAGGTCGATGAAGGCAATAAACAGTGGTTGATTCTGTTCACGGCATTTTTCTTGCATTTGTCGCAATGAGAATATCATACACCGAACCATCTCCACAGACAAACATCCCAGGCGCCAGGTACACCGAACCATCTCCACAGACAAACATCCCAGGCACCAGGTACACCGAACCATCTCCACAGACAAACATCCCAGGCACCAGGTACACCGAACCATCTCCACAGACAAACATCCCAGGCACCAGGTACACCGAACCATCTCCACAGACAAACATCCCAGGCACCAGGTACACCGAACCATCTCCACAGACAAACATCCCAGGCACCAGGTACACCGAACCATCTCCACAGACAAACATCCCAGGCACCAGGTACACCGAACCATCTCCACAGACAATGGTGGAGACACACCATCATTACTGTAAGTACTGGTTATATGCTCCTATCTGTACTGTACCTACTGGTTATATGCTCCTATCTGTACTGTAAGTGCTGGTTCTATCCTCCTATCTGTACTGTAGTACTGGTTATATGCTCCTATCTGTACTGTAAGTACTGGTTATATGCTCTTATCTGTACTGTAAGTACTGGTTATATGCTCCTATCTGTACTGTATGTACTGGTTATATGCTCCTATCTGTACTGTACGTACTGGTTATATGCCATCAATTCTACTGTAAGTACTGAATATATACAAAATCTTACTGTAAACTTAACAAGCAAGCTGGACAGACAGAAAAACCAATTAACAAGTCCTTCAAGAAACAAATGAAGATCGTTGCCATGTAGCTCAAAGTGTCACACAGTACAGGTGACCTAGAGTAGTGCACAGTTCAGTGATGGTGTTCAGCAAGTGAATCGTAAACTGATTAGAGACATAAAACGTAGACAGTCAACATTTTTTGGACATGTTATGAGAAGACATGACTTGGAGAACTTGGTGACGACTGGCAAAATCGAAGGGAAGGGGCCAAGGGGAAGACCGAGAAGTAAATACCTGGATGGCTTGGCCACGTGGCATAGTTGAGACAGGAACACGGAGCTGATCCACAACTCTGGTGATCGAGTGAGATGGCAAATCACTGTTGTGTGGGTAGCCATGTGAACCAGTCAATCACTATTGTGTGGGTAGCCATGTGAACCAGTCCATCACTGTTGCATGGGTAGCCATGTGACCCAGTCCATCACTGTTGTGGGTAGCCTTGTGACTCAGTCCATCACTGTTGTGTGGGTAGCCATGTGAACCAGTCCATCACTGCTGTGTGGGTAGCCATGTGACCCAGTCCATCACTGTTGTGTGGGTAGCCATGTGACCCAGTCCATCACTGTTGTGTGGGTAGCCTTGTGAACCAGTCCATCACTGTTGTGTGGGTAGCCATGTGACCCAGTCCATCACTGTTGTGGGTAGCCTTGTGACTCAGTCCATCACTGTTGTGTGGGTAACCATGTGAACCAGTCCATCACTGTTGTGTGGGTAGCCATGTGAACCAGTCCATCACTGTTGTGGGTAGCCATGTGAACCAGTCCATCACTGTTGTGTGGGTAGCCTTGTGACCCAGTCCATCACTGTTGTGTGGGTAGCCATGTGACCCAGTCCATCACTGCTGTGTGGGTAGCCATGTGAACCAGTCCATCACTGTTGTGTGGGTAGCCTTGTGACCCAGTCCATCACTGTTGTGTGGGTAGCCATGTGACCCAGTCCATCACTGTGTGAGTAACCTTGTGACCCAGTCCATCACGTTTGTGTGGGTAGCCATGTAAACCAGTCCAACTGCTGTGTGGGTAGCCATGTGACCCAGTCCATCACTGTTGTGTGGGTAGCCATGTGAACCAGTCCATCACTGTTGTGTGGGTAGCCTTGTGAACCAGTCCATCACTGTTGTGTGGGTAGCCATGTGAACCAGTCCAACTGTTGTGTGGGTAGCCATGTGAACCAGTCCATCACTGTTGTGTGGGTAACCATGTGAACCAGTCCAACTGTTGTGTGGGAAGCCATGTGCACCCAATCCTCTGCTGCTTTATGGTTAAGTCTAATCTATGGTGTGTCAGATGGCAATCACTGCTTACTTTCACACACAGCAAGTACCCCCCAAACACTAACAACTGAGTACACATTCATACATCAGCAAAATATTACATGTGCAAGTCATGGTTCTGTGTCCAACACATTTCACCAATAACATTTTATTTTGCAAAATGTATGTATTATAGTAAACCAAGAACAGTTGACAACCACCACACTGGTAGATGGCAACATCTGCAGCAACCGTATGTTCTATGGGGAAACACCAATGATAATCTTTCTGGGTGATATTTAACATTCATCACAATGGGATGAAACATCACTGGCGATCTGTGTCATGTAGGACAGACAGCACAAATGGGATGAAACATCACTGGTGATCTGTGTGATATAGAACAGACAGCACAAGGATATGAAGCACCAACAGATTTTGATTATTGCCCAGACATCTGTCGCTGCCTGAGGTCTCTCCATCCAACACTGCAGGCTGCAAGACAAGAGACTAGCCCAGCCTGAGGTCTCTCCATCCAACACTGCAGGCTGCAAGACAAGAGACTAGCCCAGCCTGAGGTCTCTCCATCCAACACTGCAGGCTGCAAGACAAGAGACCAGCCCAGCCTGAGGTCTCTCCATCCAACACTGCAGGCTGCAAGACAAGAGACCAGCCCAGCCTGAGGTCTCTCCATCCAACACCGTAGGGAGACCAGCCCAGCCTGAGGTCTCTCCATCCAACACTGCAGGCTGCAAGACAAGAGACCAGCCCAGCCTGAGGTCTCTCCATCCAACACTGCAGGCTGCAAGACAAGAGACCAGCTGGCCAGCCCTGCCCGGGGCAACTTATATTCCCTGTATGTGTCAATGCTAATCTATGTTTCACTGACACATCTGGCAGTGCCCCTAAATTCAATGTCAAACGACTGCATTATCTGCTACTTCGGTTACTTGTGAACTCCATGAGGTTCTTCTGTAACTACTTGAGGTTCTTCTGTCACTCCCCGAGACCCTTCTGTAACTCCACGATTTCTACATGTAAACACCACTCCATGTTCAAATAATATGCCTGACAGTCCTAACATATCAAACTAATTTTGTAGATATTTTATTTCAGCTGTGGCCACAATTATGCTTGAAACCCAGATATCAAACACACAACTGACCCAGGGAGTCGCAGTAATTCAGTGGCTAGCCCAGCAGGAGCCAGTAGGCTCAGGGGTGGAGCCAGCAAGCTCAGAGGTGGAGCCAGTCAGGCTCGGAGGTGGAGCCAGTCGAGCTTTCAGGTGAAGCCAGCAGGCTCGGAGGAGCCTACAACAGTCACTAGGATACTGACCACACCCAGTGCCGATTTGTCTATACAAACATGCAGGTAGCACCATACAGCAAATATACCTGTACTTGCCCGGTTATACTGTATGTCCACACACATCACCATGGGACCAATGACAGGGCTGTCGACGGACATTGCAGGTATGCTTCACAATATTTTACATTTAGTTAACTTGTTACCACAATATATGAATGTTGGCAGTCAGCATGGCCGAATAGATAAGAGCGCATGCTCTTAAACATCCGGTGTGCTGATGCTGAGGTAACAGATCCAACCCCTACAACAGTTTGTTGGCCTAAAATGTTGACTTCTTGTCTTTGACTTGGGGACGCAAATTACAAGTACCTCAGAAGTCAGAGAGGGTCACTGGTAATAAGAAAAGCTAATCCATAAGCAAAATCAGTCCAGAGCACTCTCCAATTGTGGCAACTACTAGTAGTTGTAGTATATGCATGGACTATGAGCAAACACACACACACACATATATATATATATATATATATATATATATATATATATATATATATATATATATATATATATATATGTGTTAATACTATAATTTGGATATTTGGACATGTTCACACCCAAAACATTTTGAGAACTGTCTGTTTCACAGTGTGATCTGACAAGTGTTTCTATAACTTATCCAAGTATAGGCAGACATAGGCGGATCACTGACCGGATGAGTTTCTTCAGTTGTCACAATTCAACGAGGGGAACATATCGCTAAAAAAAATATATATTTTCAGAAACTCAAATCCTGGACATCCATGTGAACAGAAACAATACACAGATCAATAATGACGTTCATGGCTGCTCATGGAAACAAAGGCAATCACTGATCACTTCACACGTGAATCCTGCCAGTTGACTGCTCATGGAAACAAAGACAATCACTGATCACTTCACACGTGAATCCTGCCAGTTGACTGCTCATGGAAACAAAGACAATCACTGATCACTTCACACGTGAATCCTGCCAGTTGACTGCTCATGGAAACAAAGACAATCACTGATCACTTCACACGTGAATCCTGCCAGTTGACTGCTCATGGAAACAAAGACAATCACTGATCACTTCACACGTGAATCCTGCCAGTTGACTGCTCATGGAAACAAAGACAATCACTGATCACTTCACACTGTGAATCCTGCCAGTTGACTGCTCATGGAAACAAAGACAATCACTGATCACTTCACACGTGAATCCTGCCAGTTGACTGCTCATGGAAACAAAGACAATCACTGATCACTTCACACGTGAATCCTGCCAGTTGACTGCTCATGGAAACAAAGACAATCACTGATCACTTCACACGTGAATCCTGCCAGTTGAGAGTTATATCCGAGACCCCAGGGAGTCATCGC
Organism: Cepaea nemoralis; assembly: GCA_014155875.1. Taxonomy (NCBI): domain Eukaryota; kingdom Metazoa; phylum Mollusca; class Gastropoda; order Stylommatophora; family Helicidae; genus Cepaea; species Cepaea nemoralis. The sequence continues at coordinate 12,146 of JACEFZ010004776.1, read as the reverse complement.
CGAAACTCCAGAATTTGTGCTCAGTATGGCGCTGTCAGCAAGTGGATAATTGCTCCATGGAGAGCTATCGGACTATACAAAATAAAACCCAGAACCCCCTCTGCTGTGTGTCCACCGTGACGAGGTAGAGGGGCTTGTGCGTCCCAATGACCCCAAGAGCTATGCCGACGGTAGCACAGCTACTGGTAGGGCCACCCATGTCGGACAGGTCAAGGGAGAGGGACCAGACGAAGAGACACACAAACCTGCTGCCTTGTAGGTAGACTGGGGACAGTCAAAGGCTAGGGAAAGCACCCCAAATACATGCTTGTCGAAATCGGATGTACTGAGCCACAGGCTTGACAAAGCAGTGCAACGTGAAACCTGCTGCCTTGTAGGTAGACTGGGGACAGTCAAAGGCTAGGGAAAGCATCCCGAATAAATGCTTGTCGAAATCGGATGTACTGAGCCACAGGCTTGACAAAGCAGTGCAACGTAACTTAATTCATGATGTCACAAATCAAAATTAATCGATATGGTGCTAATCCCGTGAAGTCCCATCAGGCGGTGATAGTGCCGGGCCCCCTGCCTCGAGGGGGTCCACCCATGACTACTGGTGGTCACCTTCCCCTGTGCTGTGGAGTCAAGGCACAGAGGAGTAGGTTAAGAGCTATTGACCAAATACCCCGGACACTCAACATACTACAGTGGAATGCCGAAGGAGTTTACAAGAAGAAAGACTCCCTAACACAGCGTCTTCATAAAGATAGAATAGATGTGGCATGCATTCAAGAGACACACCTAAACGCCAATCACAAATTCTCAGTCAGAGGATATCAGGCCACACGTTTCGACCGCGAAGGACACAAAGGAGGAGTTCTAATACTTACACGAAATACAATACCTTGCAGCGAAGTATCTGTGATCTCTAACAACCAAACGGAAATTATAGGTGTTGATATAATGATAAAGGACGTGAAAATAAGAATCTACAATCTGTATAGCCCAGCAGATAAGGACCTTACACTCTCAAACATGAAAATAACTGACACAAACTGCATTATTGTCGGAGACTTTAATAGCCGTTCAGAAAGATGGGGATACCCAGATACTGACAAAAGAGGAGATGAATTGGAGGACTGGGAAATAGACTCAAATCTCCATCTACTCAACAAAGCGGATGACACACCGAGCTTCTACTCCAGAAGATGGCTTACCACTTCTACTCCAGACTTAGCTTTCTGCACAGGAGACATCCTCCACAAAATCGATCGCCATGTGCTGGACCAATTAGCAGGTAGTGACCACAGACCAATCAAGCTTGAAATGAATATGGAGTATGTTCCACAGGAGCAAAAGCCCTTGCCCCGCTGGAATTACAAACAAGCAGATTGGGACACATTTGCCATACTAACAGACAAATATTGTGAAAACATAAATACACGATATGGCAACATAAAGCAAATGGTGGAAAGTCTAAACAGAGCGATAATACAGGGAGCCACTGAGTCCATTCCAAGAGGAGCGAGGAAAAATTACAAACCATACTGGACTGAAGAACTACAAAGTTTGGAGGACAAAGTTGAAGATGCCAGGAAGACAGCAGAGAGAGAACAAACAATTGAAGCAAACATCTCTCAAAGCCATCTCAGCAAAATATAAAAGAACAGTAAATCAAACAACAAGAGATTGTTGGAGGGAAAAAACAGAAAACCTGAATTTTGACAGGGATGGAAACAAACTATGGAAACTAGTGAAAGCCATGAACAATGAAGGACCTAGAAACAAACAAATAACAATTAAACAAGGAAATGCCTTGCTTACAGGAAAAAAGGCTGCAAATGCACTAATGGAACACTATGCAAATGCAAACCACATTGATATTACAACCGAACAGAAGAAAGCAATCAAAGACAAACAGATACATCATAGAAATAAAGAGACAGCAGCAGAATATATGATGGCAAATCTAACAATGGAAGAAATGGAACAGGCAATGAATACCCTAAAAAAGAAGAAATCACCAGGAAAGGATGGAATCACAAATGAAATGCTAATAGGACTAGGCACCAAGGCAAAGAAGAAACTACTAGCAGTCCTAAATAACAGCTGGAAGAGAGGAATAGTCCCACAGGCATGGAAGGAAGCTATACTAATACCAGTCCCAAAGAAAGGAAAAGACCTGGAAGAACCAAATGGCTATCGACCTATCAGTCTACTTAGCTGTGTAGGAAAATTAATGGAACGCATTATCAATGGCAGGCTAACATGGCATCTGGAAGAAAACAAACTCTTAACACCACACCAAGCAGGATTCAGAAAATACAGATCCACTGAAGATCAAATAACCTATATAGCTCAGGAAATAGAGGATGCCTTCCAAGAGAAAAAGCACACACTAGCAGTCTGGATAGATTTAGAAAAAGCATTTGATAAAGTATGGAAGGAAGGACTGAAAGTAAAACTGCAAAACATGCATGTTTGTGGAAAAATGTATAAATGGATCAGCCACTACCTTGAGAACAGAACTGCCAGGACAAAAGTACAAGGACAAACAAGCAAAATGATGCTGCTGGAGCAAGGTGTCCCCCAAGGAGGAGTTCTTTCACCAACATTATTCCTAGCATATATAAATGACATCACAGAAAATTTTCCAGCCAGAGTACACACATCCTCCTTTGCAGATGACCTAGCCATATGGACATCTGAAGAATATATTAGTACAGCTAACAGCAGAATACAGCAAGCCTTATTAGCGCTAGAGGACTGGTCAAAATCATGGCTAGTGAAGATAAGTGAGGAGAAAACAACATGCACAGTGTTCTCCCTCTCAAATAAAACTCAGCAACCTAAGCTGGTATTGAATGGAAAAATATTGCGCCATGAAGAAAATCCAAACTATCTAGGAGTCACCTTTGATCGTCGCCTGACATGGAAGACACAGGTTGAGAAAAATCGAACAAGAGCAAGGCAGAGAATGGCAATCATGAAAAAGCTTGCTGGTACAACGTGGGGAGCAGATGAGAAAGTTCTCAAGAAGTTATATACTGGACGGGTGAGGCCAGTACTGGAATATGGCATTGCAGCTTGGGCAACAGCAGCTAAGTCAAACTTTAACAAAATAAGCAGAGTCCAAAACCAAGGAATGCGAATCATAACTGGAAGCCTGAAGACAACGCCTATTAATGAACTAGAAAAGATCACTTGTTTACAACCAATGCAGGATAGAAGAGATAGCAGAGCCCAGCAACAAGCAGAAAAATTTAGAAGATTGACAGACCACCCTATGTACAACAGATTTAATGGTTTTGGAAAGGGAAGACTGAAGCGTAGCAACTTTGTAGAAACTGCAAAACGAAGGATTAGGGCAGATCCTATACTTAACATATCAACAGTCAAGCCCATACACAATGCACACAAGTTCCCAGCTTGGAGACAGCAGCAACTGCCTGAGATGATAGAAAACATTCCTGGTATTGAGAAAAAGAACACTCAGCATGAAACCGAAAGAAGAGAAATAACCCTAAACTACATAAAAGAACATTACCCAAGCAGGAATTGGACCCATGCATATACAGATGGATCAGCCAAAAATTCAATAGAGAATGGAGGAGGAGGAATTCTCCTAAATTTAAAAAATGGAGTGAAAAAAAAAACATTCAATGGCAACTGGAAAATTTTCAAGTAACTTCAAAGCGGAGGTAGAGGCTTTGAAAACTGCAGCAGAAATGCTCCTGATGGAGGAAAATAAAGAGAAGCAAATAGCTATCTTCACAGATGCAAAGTCAGCTGTCTCAATACTGAAGAGCAAAAACAGCACAGAACTAGCTGACCTAAGAGCAGCACTCCATGGTCTATGCCAGAAATCCAAAAAAGTTGTAATACAGTGGATCCCATCACATTGCAGTATACCTGGAAACGAAGAGGCTGACAGACTGGCAAAAGAGGGCGGACGACTACCACAGCCTGACATAGACATAACCTATAATGAGGCAAAGAGGTTGATAAAAAGCACTTATAGAACCAAATGGGAATCTGAGCATCCAGGCCATCAGAAGGATGATGCATATTACAAACTCGACCGAAGAGAACAAGTAGCAATCTTCAGACTCCGCACAGGACATAACAGGCTGAAATACCACTTGTTCAATAAACTAAAGATAGGAGATACCGATGAATGTAATTGTAGAACTGGAAAAATGACAGCAAAACATTTGCTGCAGGATTGCCCAACGTATGCAGAACAGAGAAAGATATTTTGGCCCACACCTGGTTCATTTGAGGACAAGCTCTATGGAGATATCAACAAGCTCAAGTTGACCGCAGCTTACTTTAACTACATACAGGTTGACATTTAAAGGTGCATGAAGACCCAGAGGCATGAAATGGAATATTGCTTGGATAGCAAATCCATTATGTGGAAAGTCCAAATCGAAAGCTCGCTGTGTGGGCTTCATAAAAGGTGGAAAAGTGTCCTAGTGGCACGAAATGGAATATTGCTTGGATAGCAAATCCATTACGTGGAAAGTCCGAATCAAAAGCCCATTGTGTGGGCTTCATAAAAGGTGGAAAAGTGTCCTAGTGGCATGAAATGGAATATTGCTTGGATAGCAAATCCATTACGTGGAAAGTCCGTATCTAAAGCCCACTGTGTGGACTTCATAAAAGGTGGAAAAGTGTCCTAGTGGCACGAAATGGAATATTGCTTGGATAGCAAATCCATTACATGGAAAGTCCGAATCGAAAGCTCACTGTGTGGATGTCATCTGCAGACTGCATACTTCTGGTTTCCGGAAGAACAGCCTATGGTGAACGGAAGGCCCAATATACGGAAGTGAGGCTAAGCAGCCATGTGCAGGACGTGACGATTCCTTGGGTGAGCCCAGTACCAGAGCGCTATGTATCGGCTCTGCAATTATGGAAGCCTCCTTGGATGGCGGGGAATGCCCATGGTCTGCCCCTGCCTTCCCTTGAGGGCTGACCAGGATCTTTGGCTGTTCTATATGGACCAGCTGGGATGGGGGATAACACCACAACAGTGAGAGTCAAACGTCTTAAGAAACCCCCGGGAAGGTTAACCCGGTCAACAAATGCCCGCAGAAGTCGGATGTGACGGCCTAACGGCGCAAGAACGCAGCTCTGCTGTAAACAGGCACAACGCAATCACATCCGAAAAAAAACTCCGGATGAACGAAGAAGAAGAAGAAACCCAGAACAATCAAGGGGGGCCTCTGAACAATCAAGTGGAACCTCATGCATGTAACCCCTGTGTAAACAAACATTCAGACACACAAGAGAAAACACACCAGCACTAAGATCGTGACCTAGAATTTATCAGGCTAAATCGCTGTGTAAAAACAAACTACATGAAGGAGAGAGCAGGTCAAATATTAAATGTTTTTAGATAGCACATTTTCATTCACAAATTACCATTCAAGATTCTGCACGTTTCTCAACTTCACATTTCACATCTGCCAACATAATTTAGAAACCCGTGAAAGGCTCATAATCCAAGGTAAAGGTCATCTACGGTTTCAAAAGTCAAGACAAAATGTACAACAAAACAGACCATGACAGCAAGTTACCATGATGGGAATTTATTATCTACGGTTGGTGAATAGGATGAATATATATAACACTGAATAATGGCATATAATCATGATGTGAAGTCCTGCGTGGACAAGGACAGGATGTCCAGTAACAAGGCTGTCTCTGATGAGTTCTGGTTTCTTCCAACATAAGCGTGAGCATGTAGACATCATCGTCCACCTCCCACCCACACTTCAATTTCTCCTAAATTTATGACAACCTGCAAGAAAAGCATTGGAAGTCATATGAGAATAAAGAACCCAAAACATATGTTTCAACAAAAATAATACATGTAACATATTTGACTAAACAGTATCCGTTCTACTCTGGGCTGTAGAGGTAGTTTGTCATGCTGTGTTTCCACCAACCCCACTTCTTGTGTGTATCCTGCCCCTTGCACATACTCTTGGCAGAGGGATTGTGTTACCACCCCCACCCCCCACACTCTTGGCAGAGGGATCATGTTACCACCCCCCCCCCCCATTCTTTGCAGAGGGATCGTGTTACCACCCCCACTCTTGGCAGAGGGATCGTGTTACCACCCCCACCCTCTCGTACTTTAGAAGAGGTATTCTGTTTCATGCTCCCTTAAACTAGGGTGTACAGATATCGTTGTCTCCCCTTGCCACCAAGTCTCGGGACATCATCTCTTAGCTGTGTCAAGCACTTAAATTTCCCTTATCTGTGTCAAGCACATACGTATCTCTTATCTATGTCAAGCAATAACATATCTCTTTATCTGTGTCAAGCACATAAATATCAACTAACATATTCCCCCATATGTCAAGCACTGATGTATCAACTAACACATCATTCATCTGTGTCACACACTTACGTATCAACTAACACATCATTCATCTGTGTCAAACACACATCAACAAAAAATCACTCATCTGTGTCAAACGCACATCAACAAAAAAATCACTCATCTGTGTCAAACACTTACATATCAACTAACACATCACCCATCTGTGTCAAACACACATCAACTAACACATCACTCATCTGTGTCAAACACTTACGTATCAACTAAAGCATCTCTCATGTGCGTCTGTATCTTTGAGGGCTCCTGTTCGTTCAGCTTGAAGATGTTTTCTATAACGGAGATTTCTGTGGAGGTGGTGTCATGGCCGCACACTGCCATCCAATCATTGACCACCAGGCCAGCTGCCACCACGTCACTGCCTCTGTTGACTGTCCCTGCCTGAGATATCAACATAAACTTGTCACTAACACAACAACAACTGTACACACTGTGTTTCAACCACATGACTATTCTGATGACATGTAACTGAGATCATTGAACACTTTATAATATTCAGCCTACATCAAAATAAAGCAAAACAACAATCTCTCACAAACAGTCTCTCAGAGTCAATGCCCAGATAGCCAACACTGAGACACCAATGCAACGAGTCAACTCTGAGGCAGCCAATGTTAAAAAGTCAACTCTGAGGCAGTCAATGTCAAAATGTCAACTTTGAGCCAATCAATGTGAAGTATAACTAGTGAATATAAAACTTGACAAGACATCAACAGCAGCTGAAAAATGCTGGTGTTGACTGCAATGTCCCGCAAACAGGATATACCCCCCCCCCCCCCCACACACACACACACACACAAATGTCAAGTATCAACACAGACAATTCAGAGACAGACACGCAGACCGTCAATGTCAAGAATCAATTTGACCGTCAATGTCAAGAATCAATTCAGAGACAGACACGCAGACCGTCAATGTCAAGAATCAATTCAGAGACAGACAAAGCCAAGACAGTCAACACTGAGACAACAGAAAGTGATACTAACCACAAGCGGGACCTGCAGAAGTGATGACAGCTCATCCATGTCTTCTACGGATGTTTTCGGTGGTACCTGAGGACATCAACATATACCTTTAATTAAATGGCATCTTTTAATCTGTCCTGAATTACACTACTTAATATTTTCCCAGGAACAGACAAATTTCTATATAATTTCTGCTCCTGTAAGTCCCCCTTCTTTGGCAATTTCACCAGATATCCTCTGGAGTCTATGGGAATTTCTTCAGTCTCCCTGATTCTGCTAAATAAATTGTGCACTATTTTGCCTAAGGTATTTAAATTAGTTTTAAGAGCCTCTACTGGGATACTATCTGGACCTGTGGCTTTCCTATCCTTCAAAGAGGTCAAGCCGTTTGACTCGTGAGCCGAAGGTTGTGGGTTCGATTCTGTGCCGCGTCCTTCGGTTTACAAGTTAAATGTTTCGGAGATTCCCATGGGTCGTCGCTAAAAGCTACGGAGTTTGTGCTTTGTGCGATGCTTTCCATGCTGCGGAAAGAGACCGAGCCATATGGGATAAAACCCGGTGCAATGAAGTCAACCCTGTCGACTTTTAAGCAACTATCCTTCAAAAGTGTGATAGCTTTACTAATCTCTCAATTAGATGGTTTCTGGCAACTAATATTCAGCTCCACTTCTGCAGACTGGATATCTGGAGGGTCTTCTGGGACTGGTCTATTCAGAAATTCCACTAAATATTTAACACACCTGTTCTGTCATAACTGTCACTTACTGCCAATATAGTACCTTGTGGTGTATGGCAGAGAGAGAGAGAGAGAGAGAGAGAGAGAGAGAGAGAGAGAGGGGGGGGGGGGGGGGGGGGGGGGGGAAGAGAGACTCTTGAATCTGAACTTTAATGCTGGAGAGAACTTTCCCATTACTGTTTTGTATCAGATCAGCTGGTTTATATTTTCCTTGTGGTATTATAAAGGTCTCTGAGATTTTCTGTCACTGCCAATACTCCTGCCAGGTCATATACTTGTATCCTCCCTTATCCACTTTGTCAGCTTTATTAGATATTTGTGTATTTATTATTTGTATTTATATTAAAATACTGAGATGGCTGAGTTATATACAAGATGTATATTAACAGAGCTGAGATAGCTCAGTTATTGACTAGATTTATATTAACATACAACAGAGATAGCCCAAATTAAAGACAAGATTTACTTTAACACACAGCTGAGATAGCCTAAATTATCGACAAGATTTACATTAACACACAGCTGAGATAGCTCAGTTATAGACAAGATTTATATTAACACACAGCTGAGATAGCTTAGTTATAGACAAGATTTATATTAACACACAGCTGAGATAGCTTAGTTATAGACAAGATTTATATTAACACACAGCTGGGATAGCTCAGTTATAGACTAGATTTATATTAACACATGGCTGAGATAGCTCAGTTAAAGACTATATTTATATTAACACAGCTGAGATAGCTCAGTTATAGTCAAGATTTATATTAACACAGCTGAGATAGCTCAGTTATAGACTAGATTTATATTAACACACAGCTGCGATAGCTCAGTTATAGACTAGATTTATATTAACACACAACTGAGATAGCTGTTACAGACAAGATTTATATTAACACATGGCTGAGATAGCTCAGTTAAAGACTATATTTATATTAACACAGCTGAGATAGCTCAGTTATAGTCAAGATTTATATTAACACACAACTGAGATAGCTGTTACAGACAAGATTTATATGAACACACAGCTGAGATAGCTCAGTTATAGACTAGATTTATACTAACACACAGCTGAGATAGCTCAGTTATAGACAAGATTTATACTAACACACAGCTGGGATAGCTCAGTTATAGAGAAGATTTCTATGAACACAGCTGAGATAGCTGTTATAGACAAGATTTATACGAACACACAACTGCGATGACTGAAAGCCACTCACCATGCCACCAAAGGTGTTGAAGGTCATGTAGCTCCCCACTAGCACGTTGTTGGCCACCGTGTGGCGGAACACTTCCACTCCCAGCGTGTCAGCCAGCAGATCTTCCGTTTCCTGCCAACAGAACAAAGACAAATCAGATTCCAGTCAAGACTAATGTGTGAGCACGTAACGAGATCTAGAGAAACTATGTCAGGGATCCTGGTTGATGAATGTGATATAAATCACACTTATACTGATGACACTGCCTTGATAGCAACAAGTCACAAGGAACTACAGGAAATGATAGTTACAGCAGTTATAGACCGTAAAAAAGTGGCTCATAGTTTCAATAATAGGAAGACCAAAGTCATAGTGATATCAAAGAAGCAGATTGTGCCTAAATGTCCAATTAAATTAAATGATGTCTTTAGGGCAAGTGTAGGAATTCACATATCTAGAATCCATTCTAACATATGGAATCCTGGACAATTAATAAACATGTGAAAATATTCCTGGAGGCTTTGGAGATAAGGTTTTATAGAAGAATGCTATGAGTCCTTGTACAGCCAAATTGAGCAGACGAAGAACCAACAGCAAATTAAAGAACTATTCGTGGACAATCAGGCACTAATAAAAAGATCAGAAGCAGAATTACAAGGCCTCGTGAATAGTCTAAACGAAGTGTGTAAGGAACATAACATGAAAATTAGCATCGGTAAAACAGAAGTAAAGACCGTAACTAAAGAAAAACAAGCAAAACGATTCACCTAAATGAACATCCCTTGAAACAAGTAAAGAGCTTCAAGTACCTAGGAAGTATAATATCATCAAATGGCAAATCAGAAGACCAGATCGAAAATAGATGCAATACGGCAAACCAACTCATTGGACAAATGACGCCAATACTAAAGAACAAACATGGATAGGTCAGCACGGCCGAATGGATAAGAAAGCGTGTTGTTAAACATCCGGTGTGATGATGCTGAGGAAAGGGTTTCAACCCCTACCTACACTGGACAGTTGAACTAAAATGACCTATCGTCCTTGACTTGGGGACGTCAATTACAAGTACCTCTGAAGTTGGAGTGGGTTCACCTGATGGCGAGGGACACTGTTAATAGGGAAAGCTAATCCACATGCAAAATTCAGTCCAACACTACTAGAAGTAGTGTGTATGGACTACGCTTGAGTTCAAAGCGAGCCAGCGCAACAAGAAATGTGTCAACAGTTACTAAGAAAGCACTCTACAACACAATCTTCCTACCAACTCTTCAACACAATCTTCTTCTTTGTTCATCCGGAGTTTTTTTTTCGGATGTGAATGCGTTGTGCCTGTTTACAGCAGAGCTGCGTTCTTGCGCCATTAGGCCGACACATCCGACTTCTGCGGGCATTTGTTGACCGGGTTAACCTTCCCGGGGCAACACAATCTTACTACCAACTCTACAACACAATCTTCCTACCAACTCTATGCTTAATAAAAGTCGATTAAAAATCGACAGGGTCGACTTCATTGCACCAGGTTTTATCCCATATGGCTCAGCCTCTTTCCACAGCGCAGGCCGCCAAAAGTTCGCACAAAGCACAAACTTCATAGCCTCAGCAATAACCCCCAGGAGTCTCCAAAAAAATGCACTCATGAACTGAAGGATGCGGCCCGGAATCAAACCCACAAACTTCAGAGCCCGCGTCAAGCGGCTTCACCACGGAGACTCCCAGCACCTCTATGCTACCAACGCCAAACCTGAACTATGACCAAATAAAGGGAAAAACTCACAACAGAAATGAGATTCCGGAGAAGAATACTCAATGTGTCAAGAAGATAGAAAATCAGACATGAAGAAATCAGGACTAAAGCGGGGGTTAAAGCAGCGCTAGATTTCATCAGAAGGCAGCAAGTTAAATGGTTTGGCCATGTAACTATTTTACCAACTAAAAGTATACCTCAACAAGCAATGATGCACAGACCAGATGGAAGCAGAAGAGGCAAGCTATGTAAGAGATGAACAGAGGAAATAGCAGTCCATGAGAACCTCGATACATGAAGCCCATACACGGGCACTCTCCCGCCGTTTATGCTTCTCCTCAACACCGCAAGTTACAAGAGGAACAAGATGAGATGAAATGGCCTTCAACACTCTGGAAGAATGAGCTGTAATTCTGAAACCTGATGTGCTGGATTTAGGTTTCAGCCCTGCAACGGTCTGGCATCTGTCAAAGTGGTATAGAGACTTGGATCCCAACCCGGTACTGAAGTACCACCTGCAAGACGTCTGTGCTGCAAAGCTCTCCCTCACCTCTCCAAGCTGGAAAACCTGTGCTGGAATGTCATATTTGTGGAGGAGCATACAGGATGTAGGCAGGTCATGATTCAGCACATACACACAGACTGGCTGGGACCTGGTCCAGGGTGGTCATGTTGCCTCTACATGGTCATGTTGTCTCCACTGAACACAGACTGGCTGGGACCTGGTCCAGGGCGGTTATGTTGCCTCCACAGGGTTTAGGTATCTCATTGTTAATAGACTTCAGCCCGTGCCGAGAGAGAAGTTTGTCACACAAAGAGCTGCGCTGTTTCAGTTAAGAATACTTGAAACAACCATCCGGCCTCCATTCCCTCTAAAACAAAAGAGCACAAAGGTCAAAAAAGGTCCTCACCCTGTCAAGGTCAGGATGCACCAAGGCAACGTGATCATTGCAAGCAATGACGTTGCCCAGCGCTGATAACTTTTCCTCTGCCCGGTAAATCTTCACTGAGTCGGGCAGGGAATTCCGCAGGTGCTGCAACTCCTGGTCTGTGGTGGTGTTGGGCACCAGGAGGCCGTGACGATTACCTGTGGATACAGAAGAAACAC
>JACEFZ010004775.1:0-30865 GCA_014155875.1 Cepaea nemoralis | reverse complement strand
CATTTATGTCGATGCCTCTTGTGTGTGAGTGTGTATTTGTCTATTGTGTGTGTGTGTCTGTGTCTGTGTGTGTGTGAAAGCGTCTATTGTGTGTGTGTGAGTGTGTGTGTATGTGTCTATTATGTGTGTGAGTGTGATGTAGATGTGTCTAGTTTGTGTGTGAAAGAGTGTATGTCTGTGCTTTGCCATATGTATGAATGAAGATATATGGATGACAGAGAGAGAGAGAGAGAGAGAGAGAGAGAGAGAGAGAGAGAGAGAGAGAGAGAGAGAGAGAGAGAGAAATGAAAACGAGCGAAACAGAGAGAAACGAAAGACTGCAAGACGCAGAGTTAAGCAAGGGACAGACAGACAGACAGACAGACAGACAGACAGACAGACAGACAGACAGACAGACAGACAGACAGACAGACAGACAGCCAGACAGACAGACAGACAGACAGACAGACAGACAGACAGAAAACGAGATGAAGTGAGAAAGAGAGAGAGAGAGAAAGAGAGAGAGAGAGAGAAAGAAAGAGAGAGAGAGAAAGAGAGAGAGAGAAAGAGAAAGAAGAGAGAGAGAGAGAGAGAGAGAGAGAGAGAGAGAGAGAGAGAGAGAGAGAATGTATATATGAGTAAATATTTCTTGATGGGATTGTAAGTGGGTATATGTGCATGGGAGGGAGTGTATTTATGAGTTATTGAGTGTGTATAGCTGTGCAACATATGTATGTATATATGGATGTGAGTATGTAGGCTTCTGTCTATGTGTTTATACAAGTGTGTGTGGGTGTTTGTGTGTGAGTGCTCGCGTCTGCCCGACTATCTCATAACATGGCGATATGCATTGCTTAAGTTCACAAGATACCTGTCATCTTGTTTGTTCTATGTGAATGTAACATGCACAACAGACAATTGGTGTACGACAGACGAGTGATTGGAAGCGCCGAATGTAATACTGGCCTGCGTGCCAAATTTATGAGCTTTTAAAAAAAGTTCGTTCCTTCTTTCGTTCCTCCTATTGTTACTTCGTTCGTTCGTTCTTCTGTCGCTTTTCTGTCCAGTTGTCATTGCGACCTGCAATGCTTCTATTTTCATTATACGACAAACAAATAGTAGTTGTCTCTTTCTTATAATTGTTTATCATTTGGAAAAGATACAATAAAAAGTTACTAAACGCGGCGGGGAAAAAAGTTGATAAAGTGTAATGTAAAACTTGTATTATTGTGTGCATGTGAAAACTGGAAATGTGTCGACAAGCTGAGAAACATTTAATTGCAGTGGAAATGTGGTTTCTGAGGAACAACAATAAAATGGGCGCCGTCCGCTAAAGAGATATTATGAATAAAATTGGGGGAACCAATTGTTTTCATTGTTCACATTTGTTTTTCATCTTCCCATCCTTCCCATTCTGTTGTTATGCCTTAATGTAGTCGCTGTAGTGTCTCCACGTGTGTATATGTTGTATTTTGTGTACTTATTTGCTGATGAAGGCTAATCGCCGCAACTGTGTTCTGTAAAGCTGCATTACTTCGTGCTAAAGACAGAGAAAGACTGGTCATCTGTCCCTCCGTACACAGAGGCCTAACATGTGTGATGGCACAATCACTTCACAGAACCATTTCATTCAAATTCTTAGACAGCATGTTGTGATTTAGGGCAGCGGCTGGCCAAGTGGCTAAGAACGCGGTTTCTGCTTCGGGAGACCCGGGTTCGTACCCTCGGTAAGGTGTGGGGTTTGTTTGTCGCGAGCGAAAAGACAATCCTAAAATGCACGGTTCGCGGCGACTGCACTAGCCAGGCGGCCATAATTCCTCAGGGTCAAGACCTCCGTGCCCTACACTTCAAGGTACTAAAAAAGTCGCTTTAAAGTCGACAGGGTCGACTTCAAGCTGTTTAACTCGGGCTCTGAAGGTTGTGGGTTCGATTCCGGGCCACGTCCTTCGGTTCACTAGTTAAATTTTTCGGAGACTCCTGTGGGTCGTCGCTAGAGCCACGGAGTTCGTGCTTTGTGCGACGCTTTCCGCGCTGCAGAAAGAGACCGAGCCATATGGGATAAAACCCGGTGCAATGAAGTCGACCCTGTCGACTTTTAAGCGACTTTTTAGGCTGACAGGTTTGAAGGTAAGGTTAATGTGGATGGCGGACGAGCTGTGGACCAGGCTGATAGACTGAATGCTCTAAGAGAATTAAGCCGTTTGCGAGAACTAACTGATGACTGTGAATCTACAACCATGGTGAGACTGCGAGAACAGCAAGTTAAAAGAGGTGTGGCCAGACAAGAACACTTATTCAAGAAGCCAAAGAAGATTAATAAACCAACACAGAACTGGTGTCGTTAGCCGCTACACGCTGCGGGATTTACTTAGGATAGGATCAGAGCACTTATGGACTGAGTGGTTCTTTGTGCAATAAGGATGATCTGTCGACTAAATAACTAACTGACTAACTGTCACTCGTCGTCCCTGGAGGAAAGTGGATTCGACAACTACACTTTTAATATCTTTCTACTATTGGAACTATTGAATGACTTTTGTCTACACTCCCCCCTTCTGTCTTCCATACACTATATATCTCTCTCTCTATCTCCCTCACAAGCCTTCATAACATACCCTGACAAGAGTTTCCTCCAACAATTAATAACCTGTTTATTGTTGAAAACTATGTCAGTTGTACGTATTGAATGTGTAGATGTAGTTGTTAGTGTCTGCTAATGTGAGTGCAAGATAGGACATTTAGACGTTAGTCTTCGTAGTTTCTCTAGCGTTTTCAAACGGCCAAAACATCAGACATCACACATAGAAGTGGAACGATCTCACCCTGGATATTCCTTTCCGGCTTGAGTCTGGACGTAATCCAATTATTGAAAACAATTGTCAATGTCTTATCATCAGAAACATAATCCAATAAAGGTAAGTCACTGAAGTTCAGATATGTCCTGTTTTGGAAGGTAGTATAGTCCACCACTGAATACACATCATCACTGTATATAAATGTCTATTTCTATGTTAAATGTTCTCGTGTTCTTCAATGTTTCTTTTAGGTGATTACCTAATTGCATTATATGTTAGCCTATTTGTTCTGCTTGAATAAAGGTCTTTCACTGAAGTTCACCAAAACATATTTCTTGGCATTCGTTATGTCACCCACTCTTATTGACTGTTTAGGTTGACTTTGCTATAGTGACATATTTTCACTGCACCTGTGAAGTGACTGATTAAAGTGAATGTTCTTTCCTTTATTATCAACACTGCTTTCTCTGTACAAGAGATGTACTGATTTATCTTCTTTGATATGTCTGGCTGTGTAGTGGAACCTGGGTAATAAACATTAGATCAGGTGATTTAAGTCTGCTTCATATTACTGTTTATGTGATTGTCTTTCTCCAGCCGTAATGAAAAGCTTCCGAAAGACTACTCTGACATAAACAGCAGAATTCACTAAAGTCTAAACTATTCACTAATAGAAAGCAATGGTAAACGCTATGCTCACACATCTATTTGCCTATGCTAACTATTACTCTAATATATTAATACCTTATATATGCACTTATCCTCCTGGAATCGAAATACACTAGCGAATAACACACTAATATCCCATCTTCTTTAAACCATTAGGGACGTGTATTTCTTTCCCCACTCAGGAGGCATAGATCATTCAGCCCAGTTTGGAACACACACTAACTAGCAACCCCAGTTGCTACTATTTATAACAAGTGTCCAATCCTCCGTTGATTGTTTGATCTACAATCAAATTTGCCGTATCCTGCCCATCAAAAAGCGGTGAAATCACGTAGTGTTAATTGCGCTCCGTGTCGTGTCTCCTTCGTCTTCTCCGCTATTCCCCTACGCTCATCATTCGTCGCCCATCAAAGAGTTCTTATTTCTTTGATCACCGTCTCCCGCTGTGTTTGTCCGGTGTCGAAGTTTCCCCCAGCGCGATCGTACCGTTTCCCGTGTCCGGTCAGATCGTCAAGCAATGAACTTTACGAACACCTGTATCCTATTTTCATATTTGTCGGTCAATGATCTTTTATTCGTCCTCATCTCAGAATGAAGTACACAATGGTTAACCCTCCTTCTTCCTTGTATTTTAATATGTGTGTTATCAAGGAATCACTAAACTGCAGTTTTTTCCGTGACACTAACCAACTTACTATTTTTAGACATGTTATTGGAAGAAATAAATTGAAAATGTAAGACAACTGGCAAGATCGACGGGAAAAGAGCAAGCGGAAGACAACAAGATAAATACCAGGTTTGCTTGGTCACGTGATATAACTGGTACAAGAACTGACGTAATACCAGAATCTGGTGGACGCACGAAATGGTGAAACATGACCACACATGATTTCGGTACGTCACGTGATAATGTTGATGACGAAGGGAAATTATCCAGTTTCCTGGACATCATTGCATAATACGGGTTTGGTTGTGCGTGGTATCTTCAGTATCACTCCGGCCGTCATTACTTTCCCAGACATTTCCAGGTACCCATTGTAAACTGTGTGCACCTGGGACTCCAATTCAATTTTAAACGCCCACTCCCATTCTAATGCAAGCCCACAACCACTTGGTTGACAGCGGGCACCTAGCAACTACACTGCGTCTGTTCGCTTTGTCGCTGATGTAAACCATTTTGCTTTCATAGCATTTGCAAGGGAAGCTACCCAGGGCTGCTTTATTAAACTGTATTGTCACAGTAGTTTCCCGTTTTATTGGGAACCTGCATCTTCACCGAGGCAACATGAGGAATCGAATCACGAACAATTTAACATTCACTAAAGAAGAAACTTTGAGACTTGTCTTAATACAAATATTACATAAAAATTCTTAGAATATCGTTAATCAAGAAATTTGGGATTTATCTTAACTCAAATGCTACATAAACATTCTTCGAATATCGTTAATCAAGAAAGGGCAAATATTGAAAGTTTACAAGAAATAAACATGGAAGAAAACTGTATCTTAAACAGTTTCACATCTCGAAAACAAACACGCTTTTAGCATATCAACTGGTTCATTGCCAAAGGATAATATATCACCAAATATGACCTCCCATTTGGGCACGAGTACTATATATGGCCATACCAAGTTCATCGTATTATTTGTTTTATTTCGTGGTATCTTCCGCAATTTTAAAGCACAGCGAACTTAAATGTAAATTATACTACTTATTCAATTGAATGTGTACCATGTTTGGTCAAATCTACTTTTTACTTGGCACTGAATCAGTTAAACGTTACAGCGACCCGGAGAGAAGAGTGCCGGGAGACGTGGTTCATAGAAGAATCGTCATGGTTTGGCAAGCACGTGTTGACCTCATGACACTGAATATATCTTGGACATGAGGATGTGGGAGACAGGGACAAATGTCAAGATAGCTTGTTTTCGGCAAAGGACTTGCTACCTGTTAAGTTTTCATTTAAACGCAGAAGCTACAAACAATATATTGCACGATGTATTGCCTGGCATATTTCGCTGCATCTCGTCAAGTGCTTACTGCAGAGTTATATATCATATAAAGCAAATACATGCATAATACGTTGGCTGAAATACTAAATACACAGTCACTGATATTGTTCGAACGTGGAAAATGTTATCCCTACGAAAGTCAAAGATTTAGAAGGAAGTCCTTCTGTTTGCATAGCAACGGCTGGAATCTCCTAATCGATGATGCTGTGATGTATTTTAGCAATTCATTATTGTTCGTCGAATACAGTATACGAAATTTGTTCTCTTTTTTTTTAAACTCCAGAAGTGCTAATATGGGGCACTAGGGGAGTCTCCGTGGCGAAGTGGTCAAGCCGTCTGCCTCGTGCTTCAAAGGTTGAGGGTTCGATTCCGGCTACGTCTTTCGGTTCACGGATGCATTTTTCTCTTACTCCTGGGGGTCATCTCTGGAGTTACGGAGCTCGTACTTTGTGTGACGCTTTTGGCAGTTCGCAGACAGACAAACAGACAGACAGACAAACAGACAGACAGATAATTTACATGCATACGAAATACAATCATAAGAAAGAAAGAAAGAAGAAAGAAAGAAAGAAAGAAAGAAAGAAAGAAAGAAAGAAAGAAAGAAAGAAAGAATATTTCCTTTATTTCCTTTATTGAAAGGGAAACTACAATTTCTATCTTGTTCGCACAGAAACAATGCTTTGTTGTCTCCCCTTATCTTTCCTTTAGTGACTTCTCGCTGCTGTAATTCTCATATATATATATATATATATATATATATATATATATATATATATATATATATATATATATATATATATATATATATATATATATATATATATATATATATATATATATATATATTTTGTTTTTTAATTCGCATATCCTTTACAGGACATCGTTGTCAACAGCAGCATCTTTCAGATGTCTGTTGATTTCTTGGCAAGATTACGCTCAGTAGTTTGCCATTGCTTTCTGAGCGGCCGGCTCAGTTACCCCGCACGTCACCGGAGGGGGTAGAACCGCTCCCAGTTCTCGCCCGCTACGAGACTCTGCGTGATAAACGGGATAAAGGGGAAAGTGTTGTAACCCCTCGGCCAGAGAGACCGGACCTATATATATATATATAGATATATAGATATACATGTTGTTTGTCCATCAAGTAATTGTCCATTGAGTAATCCTTAAAAGATTACACATTCTTGCTGAAAGAATCTACCCCGAATCGCAGTGCGGATTTAGACCCAACAGCTCCACCATCGATATGATTTTCTCACTTCGGCAGCTCCAAGAGAAGTGCAGAGAACAAAGGAAGCCATTATATATTGCCTTCATAGACCTCACAAAGGCATTTGACCTCGTGAGCAGAAGCGGCCTTTTTAAGGTCCTTGAAAAGGTTGGATGTCCACCCACCCTTCTTAGTCTTGTGAAGTCATTCCACGAAAACATGCAGGGGACGGCTCAACATCCCAGTCATTCAGCATCAGCAGCGGAGTAAAGCAGGGCTGCTTGCTTGCTCCTACACTCTTTTGTATCTTCTTCGCTGTTCTCTTAAGGCAGGCATTTGGGACTGCCACTGAAGGCATATACCTCCACACAAGATCTGATGGCAAACTTTTTAACCCATCAAGACTCAAGGCAAAGACCAAAATAAGATCAAGATGCGTAAGAGAACTACTTTTTGCAGATGATGCAGCACCGACTACTCATACAGCAGAAGATCTCCAAAGGCTCTATAGATCGTTTTGCAGCCGCCTGCAAAGACTTTGGGCTCACCATTAGCCCAAATAAAACACAGGTGATGGAACAAGATGCTGGTGCGCCTCCTTCAATCAAAATTTCTAATTACGAATTGAAGGTCGTCCACGAGTTTGTGTATTTGGGGTCGACAATATCAGATAATCTTTCATTAGAGACAGAAATCGACAGACGCATTGGAAAGGCAGCCACAACATTTTCCAGGCTAGCTATAAGAGTTTGGGAGAATAATATACTAACAGATCGTACAAAGCTCAAGTATATAATGATTGTGTTGTTAGCACACTAATCTATGGGTCTGAATCCTGGACCCTGTACTCAAGACAGGAAAGGAAGTTGAATTCCTTCCACATGAGATGTCTGAGACGTATCCTGGGCATAACATGGAAAGACCACATAACAAACAAACATGTGCTTGAAAGAGCAGATATTACCACAGTGCACACCTTCCTCAAGCAGAGACGCCTCTGGTGGCTGGGCCACGTATCTCGAATGGAGGATGAACGTATTCCCAAAGATCTCCTATACGGAGAACTAGCCACAGGAAAGAGGCCAACCGGAAGACCCCAATATAGGGATGTGTGTAAACAAGATATGAAAACCATTGGAATAGATCCAGACACGTGGGAAAGAGTTGCAACAGACAGATGCTCTTGGAGAAGAGATGTACGAAACGGACTGGTGCTCTTTGAGCGCAATCTGATCCAACAAACTGAGGATAGGCTGCACAGGATTAAAACGCAGTCACTTACTGCGGGACTTGCCTCGTCTCACAGATGCGGAAACTGTGACAGAGATTGTCACTCTCGCATTGGACTATACAGTCACCAGCGGTGCTGCCAGGTACCTCCCAAGCGGCACAACTCTATAGCCCTTCATGACTGAAAGAGGTCTACTTGTCCATCAAGAAAGATGATGACCATTCATTTCATCCAATGGGGATGAAAGTATGGAGCCGTGAGTTCTGAGATGGCTGATAAGGCCTATTTTGGATCGAAATGTTCTTTGACAATGTCGGCAAAGAATGCTTGTCGTTCGAGAAGGCATGATCGCCTGCGGTGGTTTTTCTATCCAGCCTTTTATTTACATCTCTTGTAGTCCTGGTTGCTTCACAAGTGTCTGCACCCTTGCCACAAATTTCGGTCTTTGGCAGCAGTCTCCAGAATGTCAAGATAAATTCCAAAAGGTTTCAATGCGATTTTCAGAGTGTCTTTAAAGCGTTTCCTCTGGTCGCCTAGGGGGCGTTTACCACAACGCAGTTCGCTGTAATAAATTTGTTTAGGGAGCCTGTGATCTGGCATGCGAGTTAAGTTATCAGCCCAGCGAATCTGACTTTTCATTAGTAGAGTGTGGATACTGGGCATGGACGCTCTTTCTAGAACTTCAGTGTCTGGGATCTTGTCTTGCCATTTAATCGTCAATAGCTTCCTAAGTCGGACTGTGTGGAAGTGGTTTAATTTCCCAGCATGTCGCTGATAAACAGTCCATGTTTCAAAAGCATATAGCAGTGTGGATAATACAACTGCTTTATAGACTTTCAGGGTTTTTTACAGACTTATTCCATTTCTGTCCCATACATTCTTGTACAGTCTGCCAAATGCCTCGCTGGCATTGGAGATTCTTGCATTCACTTCGTCATCAATTGTGGCAGCTTGTGACACAGTGCTGCCAAGATAGGTGAATTTATCCACAACACTTAGTCTATGACCGTTCGCCTTGATATTCGGCACGATGTGATTATTCCCTGGAGCTGGCTGGTACATAACTACAGTCTTCTCCAAGTTGATATTGAGCCCAAAGTTGGCATAGGCATATGAGAAAGCTGAAATATTGTGTTGCATGTCTGCCTCTGAGTTGGCATATAGAGCGCAATCATCAGCAAACATCAGTTCTCTGACGGTGGTGCTGTTAGTTTTGGTTTTAGTTTTCAGCCTTCTGAGATTGAATAACTTTCCATCCATGCGGTAGTTGATGTCTATTCCAATGTCGTTGTTCTCGAAGGCATTCGTCAGCATAGCTGAAAACATGAGGCCAGGGAACATCCTTGCTTCATTCCATTGGTGACAGGAAAGGGCTCAGACAGACAGAC
Organism: Cepaea nemoralis; assembly: GCA_014155875.1. Classification (NCBI taxonomy): domain Eukaryota; kingdom Metazoa; phylum Mollusca; class Gastropoda; order Stylommatophora; family Helicidae; genus Cepaea; species Cepaea nemoralis. The sequence goes on along the minus strand of JACEFZ010004775.1, from coordinate 21,580 downwards.
AGACAGACAGACAGACAGACAGACAGACAGACAGACAGACAGACAGACAGACAGACAGACAGAATATTTCCTTTATTGCAAGGGAAAGTACAATTTCTATCTTGTTCGCACAGAAACAATGCACTGTTGTCTCCCTTTATCTTTACTTTTGTGATTTCTCGCTGCAGTAATTCCTATATATATTTAATAGCAATTGAACATTTCACAATTTAGATAGATCTTATTGGCTTTTTTCAGTTAAAGGGCAAATTCTAGTATTCAGCGATGTGTCGCTATAGGTCTAGTCTATAATAGTTTTACAAATAAATCAGTTATGTCAATGTGTCATTATATCGAGGGCAAAGGAAGCAACTTTTAAAATGCCTAGATTTACCAAACTCCACTTAAAATGTCTGCAGTAATTAAGACTGTATAATCCTAATTAAGTAAACTGTAAATCTTTTTTTTAAATTAAGTCTGGTCTTAGTCAGTTGTGACTGAGCCACTTTATGGCAGTAGACGGTACTATCTATCTGCTTTCTTTTAGCTCCGAATGTTGGGCAGCGCTCACCAAACCCGACACCCCACATTGTGTCAACGGGTGCGGGCGGAGGAGCGCAATTCAGGGGGATTAAACCTTACTCCAGCGCGAGGAAATGCAACCTAAAGACTAAATTTCATGGCAGAGCAGATCAGATAGTCTACTGGTCTAGAATCAAAGCTCCGACAGACGGACAATCAGAACATTGCTTTGCTGATCAGGCAGCTTCCGCTGGTCTTGTTCCAGATGTATTGATGTCACATTTACTCTAGGAGTAAACAAGGCAAACCAGAGAGAGAGAGGGATCACGCTGCGTGGGCAACACATGGTCTCCACAATTCAGCCTAGACTGTGTACTATTTAGATTTATGTTTTATTTTTTAAAAAGAGCAGTAACTATCATGTGTCAAGACGGCAAGGTGCCAGTATAGTGTGTAATCTATTGCAGGATTTCTTTAATGCACTTCTCACAGTCTGTGCGATGACTACAATTTCACGTCAAGAAATAGAATCATACAAGTATCTGTGTAGGAATGTAGACAAAATGGTGGAACAGATAAACATATCAAAGCAAAAACACAACAGGCAAGTGGAGTTGTCTTAAGTAAAATAAGTACAGTAAATGCAGTAAGTAAACTACGTACACTAAGTACAGTAAGAATGGTAAATACACTAAGTAAACTATATACGCCGGTCTCCCTGGCCTAGTGGTTAGCGACTTTCTCCGTAATCCCGTATACTCTCGTCAGTAACGTGACGACGGCGAGAATCGGTACCGGTTCTAACCGCGTCGGTAACTTAGGGGTATGTGAGCCGGTCGCTCAGAAAGCAATGGCAAACTACTGAGCGTAATCTTGCCAAGAAATCAACAATCAGCTGAAAGATGCTGATGTTGACAGCGATGTCCTGTAAAGGATATGCCAACATTTTTTTTAAAACTATATACAGAAAGTACAGTAAGGACACTAAGTACAGTAAGTACAGTAAGTATAATTAGTACAGTAAGTGCTGTAAGTACACTTCTTCTACACTAAGTACACTAATTACAGTAATAATACTAGTACAGTACAGTAACTACAGTAAGTACACTAAGTACAGTAAGAACACCAAGTACACTAAGTTCAGTAAGTACAGTAAGTACACTAAGTACAATAAGAACAGTATGTAGAGTAAGGACACTAAGTACAGTAAGTACTGTAAGTACACTTCGTCTACACTAAGTACAGTAATTACAATAAGTACAGTAATTTACACTAAGTACAGTAAGTACAGTGAATAGAGTAAATACAATAAGTACAGTAACTACAGTAAGTACACTAAATACTGTAAATACACCAATTACACTAAGTTAAGTAAGTACAGTAAGTGCACGAAGTACAATAAGTACAACAAATACAGTAAGTACACTAAATACAATAAGTACAGTATGTACAGTAAGGACACTAAGTACAGTAAGTACTGTAAGTACACTTAGTCTACACTAAGTACAGTAATTACAATAAGTACAGTAATTTAAGTCAGTACAGCTGAACAGCAAGTACACTAAGTACAATAAGTACAGTAAGTACAGCAAGTACAGTAAGTACAGCAAGTACACTAAGGACAATAAGTACAGTAAGAACAGCAAGTACACTAAGGACAATAAGTACAGTAAGAACAACAAGTACACTAAGGACAATAAGTACAGTAAGTACAGCAAGTACAGTAAGTACAGCAAGTACAGTAAGTACAGCAAGTACACTAAGTACACTTCTGCTACATTAAGTACACTAAATACAATAAGTACAGTAAGAACAGCAAGTACACTAAGTACAATAAGTACAGTAAGTACAGCAAGTACAGTAAGTACAGCAAGTACACTAAGTACAATAAGTACAGTAAGTACAGCAAGTACAGTAAGAACAGCAAGTACACTAAGTACAATAAGTACAGTAAGTACAGCAAGTACAGTAAGTACACTTCTGCTACACTAAGTACACTAAATACAATAAGTACACTAAGTACACTAAGTACAATAAGTACAATAAGTACAGTAAGAACAGCAAGTACACTAAGTACAATAAGTACAGTAAGTACAGCAAGTGCAGTAAGTACACTTCTGCTACACTAAGTACACTAAATACAATAAGTACACTAAGTACAGTAAGTACATTAAATACAGTATATACACTACTGCTACAGTAAGTACACTAAATACAATAAGTACAGTAAGTACAGCAAGTGCAGTAAGTACACTTCTGCTACACTAAGTACACTAAATACAATAAGTACACTAAGTACACTAAGGACAATAAGTACAGTAAGAACAGCAAGTACACTAAGTACAATAAGTACACTAAGTACACTAAGTACAATAAGTACAATAAGTACAGTAAGAACAGCAAGTACACTAAGTACAATAAGTACAGTAAGTACAGCAAGTGCAGTAAGTACACTTCTGCTACACTAAGTACACTAAATACAATAAGTACACTAAGTACAGTAAGTACATTAAATACAGTATATACACTACTGCTACAGTAAGTACACTAAATACAATAAGTACAGTAAGTACAGCAAGTGCAGTAAGTACACTTCTGCTACACTAAGTACACTAAATACAATAAGTACACTAAGTACACTAAGTACAATAAGTACAGTAAGAACAGCAAGTACACTAAGGACAATAAGTACAGTAAGAACAGCAAGTACACTAAGGACAATACGTACAGTAAGAACAGCAAGTACACTAAGGACAATAAGTACAGTAAGAACAGCAAGTACACTAAGGACAATACGTACAGTAAGAACAGCAAGTACACTAAGGACAATAAGTACAGTAAGTACAGCAAGTACAGTAAGTACAGCAAGTACAGTAAGTACAGCAAGTACACTAAGTACACTTCTGCTACACTAAGTACACTAAATACAATAAGTACAGTAAGAACAGCAATTACAGCAAGTACAGTTAGTACACTAAGTACAGCATGTACAGCAAGTACTGTACCCTTGTAATGCCTTATGAAGCGTCGGGTAAACGGCACTAAACCCATGTACTTGTAGTCCAATCAACACTGGCTGGGTCAAGTGGTCAGTACCATTCAGGTGGCCTTTACTTTCCAAGACCTATCTTGATGCCGATGTTAAACTGGGTCGACCTGGGAGCCCCATGAATTTATAAAAATCAGAATTGACCCAGCTGCGGTTCGAACCTATGAGCTCCAGGTCGACAGGCGAAAGTCCAGCCACAACGCTAAAGACGTTTAATAGCACCAGGACATGTAGGGAAATCAACAGAAAATATACTTAGTACCACACTAACCAGCTCTGTGGCCAATGGATTCCAAACGCAATAAGTAATCCCGCATACCGCGGTCGAGACATAGCGGCAGATCATTTCAAAGCAGGCCGCCTTGTGATGGCTTTTATATAGTGGCATGGGATTAGATCGTTCAGTAAGCAATGACAATCTACTGAACGTAAACTTGCATAGAAATCACATCATCATCATCTTCATCATCATCATCATCATCATCCATTTTTGCCGTCAAGCGTCGTGAGGAGGAATAATTGGCGCTCAAGCGCCTGATGGGTGGTATTGGATAGTGTCATTCCGTGTGATTGTACAATGTCTTTGATGTCGTCAATCCAGTTTCTTCTCGGACGTTCTCTTGCTCTCGTCGCAGATGATCTTTGATGTAAGGCCAGTGATGGTAGTTGCTGATGTTGCATTCTAACGACATGGCCAAACCACTTGATCTTCTGTCTTTCAATAAATGTGGCACAAAGTGTTGATTCCACTGTCTGTCTGATAACAACATTTCTTACTCGATCTCGGATTGTTAAGTTGGCAGCTCTTCTCAAGCATCTCTTCTCACAGGTATAGATATCAGAAACTGTCCACACACATAAAAAAATGCTGCGGCTGACTGTGATGTCCTGTAAAGGATATACAACTAATAATCTTTAAGAAGCAAACTTAAAATATTCATTTATAACGATACATCGGTACTACTGTATGGATGAGAACCGCGTGAACGATTACAGCAATAACAAATTAACTTCAGACTTTCGTTAATTGAGACCTGTACAATATATCATCATCATCATCATTATTATTATCATCATCATCCAGTACCATGCCGGCTGGCGTGGGCAATCATACCTCTCCGAAAATTGCGATCTCCAACGTCATGAACCAATTCGTATGTTGACTCTTCCGTGCCATGACACAAGTCTGTCAAGAATCATTTCACGCCGTCTTCCTCTATCTTTCTTTCCACAAATCTTTCCGGTTGTCACAACATGTCCCAGTTTTTGTCTTCTCATAACGTGGCCACAACACGATGACTACCCCTTTCTTATGCTTGTGATAAGTTGTTTTTACGACTCAGCTTCCCTTAAAACAGTCCTAATTGCTCATTTTGGTTGTCCAATTAATTTTCAGCATTCTTCTATAAAACCACATCTCCAATGATTCCATAGATTTTTTTCGCCCATTTACTAATTGTCCAGGATTAACAGCCGTATGCTAAAACTGGTTCTATATAACATGCAAGAACTCTTTTTCTAACTTTCAATGATAGTGACGTTTTGTACAAAACGTTCTTGGGACGCAGAGGTGTTTCCAAGGCACCAGGGCCGGGTTATATACTGGCCAAGACCTATTGACGCGTCCTCGTCGAGCGTCCTGGGCAACAGGTCCCTTCGGGGTCCTGGCTGAAGTCAGTAGGATCGCCGATTCCTCCGAAGTCGGAGAGTGTCTGCCTGTACGGCGAGGAACCACCAGTCTGCACACCAATAAGCCAGACATGGGACAACGGATATTCACGCAAAACTCAGGTCCTGTATGACATCACACTGATGTTGGACAACAGGATGCCTTCATCCGACATACAGGACTTCGCGTTGGAGCTCAAGCCAACGAACACAAGCAAGCAAGCAAGCAAGCAAAACGTTCTTCATTTGATAGAATGCAGTTTTCGCTTGCCCTATTATGTTCTTTATGTCAGTGATACATCTTCCCAACATCGTACATTCGTACATAATACAGGAACAAATTGGTGTGACAAAGTGTACCCTGTGTGCCAGGATGCGTTCTAGGAAGCAAGGACGGCCGGCTTTATAACATTACCCATCGAGCGCCTATTGGTCTTTAAAATATGGATTTCTTCTTCTTCTTCTCTTCTTCTTCTTCTTCTTCTTCTTCTTCTTCTTCTTCTTTTTCTTCTTCTTCTTCTTCTTCTTCTTCTTCTTCTTCTTCTTCTTCTTCTTCTTCTTCTTCTTCTTCTTCTTCTTCTTCTTCTTCTTCTTCTTATTCTTCTTCTTCATCGTCTCCAACGTCCTCCTCCTGATCCAACTATTCCTTCTTCATCTCTTCTTCTTTCTCTTCTCCAGCTTCTTTCTCCTTTTCTTCTTCTTCTTCTTCTTCTTCTTCTTCTTCTTCTCTTCTTCTTCTTCTTCTTCTTCTTCTTCTTCTTCTTCTTCTTCCCCTCTACTTCTTTCTCTTCTCCAGCTGCTTTCTCCTTTTCTTCTTCTTCTTCTTCTTCTTCTTCTTCTTCTTCTTCTTCTTCTTCTTCTTCTTCTTCTTCTTCTTCTTCCTACTTCTTCTTCTTTTCTTCTTCTTCTTCTTCTTCTTCTTCTTCTTCTTCTTCTTCTTCTCTTCTTCTTCTTCTACTTCTTCTTTTCTTCTTCTTCTTCTTCTTCTTCTTCTTCTTCTTCTTCTTCTTCTTCTTCTTCTTTTCTTCTTCTTCTTCTTCTTCTTCTTCTTCTTCTTCTTCTTCTTCCTCTTCTTCTTCTTCTTCTTCTTCTTCTTCTTCTTCTTCTTGCTTTTCTCCAACCACACTTCTTCCCCATACCCATCTTCTTGAGGCAGCCAGTCCCACAACGATCCCCTAAAGACTTCAATGTAATCAGAAATGTCCCGCGCGAACCATTCTAGAATTCTATGCCCACAAAGGAAATAGGTTCCCATTACTGCAGTGAGTACTCCTGTGAGACTGTTCACTCAATGCCTAGCAGCCAAGGGAGATATTAGGAAACGGGGATTACTGACCACTGTAAGCTGGGTCCAGTGGCGGGTGTGGTGGATGCGAAAGGAAATATTTGCGGGTTAACGTTTGTTTAATCTTGCAACTGGACGGTGGTCAGAGGAAGAGATTTGGAGTTGCAGGATGAGTGAGAGAACGGGTGGGTAAGTGAATGAGTGAGTGGATGAGTGGATGTGTGGGCAAGTGAGTGATTGAGGTAGTGAATGGGTGGGTAAGTGAATGGGTGAGTGGGTGAGTGGATAGTGTGGGCAAGTGAGTGATTGAGCTAGTGAATGGGTTGATAAATGAATGAGTGAGTGGGTAAACGAATAAGTTGGCGTTTAAATGAATGAGTGAGTGGGTAAATGAATGAGTGAGTGGGTGAGGGAGTGAGTGGGTAGATAAATGAATGAGTGAGTGGATGCGGAGGTAGTGGATGAGTTAATGATGGGTTAGTTAGTATGCTAGTGGATGGGTGGGTGGGTGGGTGGGTGGGTGAGTGGGTGGGTGGGTGAGTGAGTGAGTGAGTGAGTGAGTGAGTGAGTGAGTGAGTGAGTCAGTCAGTCAGTCAGTCAGTCAGTCAGTCAGTCAGTGACATTATCGTCATATAGCATGTAGCACAGTGGCTAGCATGCCTGCTCACCGGCGAAGTGCTCTTATTTTCAAATACCCATCAAGCAGATTTTTTTTTTGTAAAGTGACCTTGGCTCCAGGTCGACCCACCCTAAAATAGGCACCATAAACCTTTCTGGGAAGTATTATTTCCCACACTATACATCGTTTCAGCTTGATCAGTCTTTACAAACATGGAACAAGCTCAATATACTCCGGTCATGACAAGGGACAAAGAATGATAAGTATACCACACGATCTTTACTTCTTTTCTTGGCTTCTAAAAGTGCCAATCCATACCTGGGAATTGATTTCTTATAATGTTTTAAATAACACTAAAATAAAAGATTTTTTAAACATCAATTTCTAGACAAGAATAACGGACTACGAAATTGCCACATTACTACCACCCAAAACCCGACTAACTAACGGATCATAAACTCATGTTTTTAACCTCAAAATTACTTCTTGAAAATCTCATTTCCCGGCCACAGAATACTATATTACATCTGCTTCGTCTTTTCCCCTTCAGATTCAGCTCTTCTGTCCCGCGATAATTCTTTCCGGAATTGAGCCAAATCCCTACCAAAACACCGAGTCTGCAAGGTCAGATCTGCCGCTCAACCTTATGCAAATGTTGAGTTGACGGTTCAGTCTGCGCTGACCAGATATTGACCGTTGAGTATTACCACGGCCATCTGTCGTACTCAATATCTCTGCCAGATTCCCAAATTCGTGCCCTCTAACCTCCACCTTGCTTCCTCCTTCCCATTAAAAAGCCCTTGTGTTGATATTTCGAAATACATTTTATTTGATTTATCATTATCAAGTGCCTGGTACTGTCGCTAAAGGAACAGAGCAGGTTTAACTCCATCGGTTCCGTCTAGTTGTTAATTTACCCACTGTCTCCTTGCTGATAGTCTTGGCTTCTATGCCGCATCAGGGGAGTATTTTTTTTTAAGTTGATCTAGGCTCCCAGGTCGACCTAGCCTTAAAAAAGTACCAGAAAATGTCTTTAGAAGTAAAGGCGGCCGATGTTATACCGAAATATCCCCCAGCTGGTGTCGATACGTCAATACAAATATGGCCCTAGCACTAAGCCTTAACGCCTGACAAAGAGCCCTTTACTTCTGTGTTTACAATGTGCCCTAAGAACACAAGGAGAACAGACTTAGGCAGTGAGAACCAAAGAACGAACAACTTTATTTTCAAACGGGTAAGTGTTGGGCACGAAGGCCTGTCTGACATTCTGCCCTTGTAGCACTCTCTTTCGTACATTATTTCATCCAAACATCACTTGAGGCTAACTGAGGATAACAACAATGTAAAAATATATGCCGCATAAAGGCGTGAGAGATATGCAACAATCAACACTACATAACTCACTAATATTAATGGATGATGCGGTAATTGTTATTAGCTATGGGGAACATACTGTTCTACCAAAAGGGGACTGGGTGTTATACTAAGGTTTATTATTATTATTATTATTATTATTATTATTATTATTATTATTATTATTATTATTATTATTATTATGGCTGCGACCGATTAATTTAAATTTAATAGTTAACTTTTGAAAAAATAACTATTAATTAATCGTTAATTTCGATTAAAGCAAAACAATTATAGTCATATAACTCACATTATAGTCGTATTTGTCAAAAATCGAAATAACACTGGATTGTCTTGTTCATATGTCATCTAACTATGCAAACAGACGAGTATGTTGACAATATTTGCTTCAAGTGACGAGCGCGTCTTATTAACAATATAACCAGCAGAGCTGAACAATCGTTCACATGGAACTGAGGTAGCCGGTACGCACAGAATGGTCTTGGCAAGGAATGCCAATTTTTCGATATCGATGCTCATTAAGTTTCCACCATTGTAAAGGGTCAACCGATTCAGCAACTTTCTTATCTATTTCAGAATCAATTAGCTTAATACTCTCTTCATTTGGTTCACATATAGTTTCATTGTCAATGTCAGTATCATTCATTGCAGCAGTCTCCATCTGCTCATCATGAATATTAACTATTATTTGTTGTTCAATACTTGACCAAGTTCGTTCTTTTGCATCTTTTGACAAACGTTTCAGGTATTTGTAGCGTGGATCAAGTGATGTTGCAATCTGTAGTATTTAAATACTTGTCATATTAGCTACACGTTCACTGAAGTCATTAATACATGCTGCCTTAAATTTAGCTATGTAGCCCGGATCATCATCGTGTACAGTCATATGCTTTGTCAACGATGATAGCAGTGGCAATACACAGCTACATGAAACAAAATCTTGACCGCCAAGCAGGACCGTGGTCTGACAGATTAAGTCCAAAACTTTGACATATTTCGAAATCTTCTCCCAATCTGAACCTCACAGTTTTGGACCTTTGTATTGCTTCTTTTCATCTGACATGTAGACAGCTAATACTACTCTGGCCTGTAGAAGACTGTAACATAATAAAAAATACTGTTCCATCTTGTTGGTACATCTTGCTGCAACTTACACAATGGTGACTCAGTACAATTTTGCAACTCGGTTGTGTTTGAAAATGTCCGACAATTTTTCGACATCCGGTTCATTTGTATAAGTGATCGAGCACTCTCACGAAGTTTATACTTCACCTCGACACCGCAAGGTACAAGAGGAACATGATGAGATGAGATGAGATGAGATGAGATGAGATTAGATGAGATGGGAGAAAAGTTTTCCATTAGTCATTAAAAAATTAATCGTTAAAAAAATTAAATATTAATAGATTAATTAATCGTTAACTTCCGCAGCCATTATTATTATTATTATTATTATTATTATTATTATTGTTATTGGTGTTATTATTATTATTATTATTATTATTATTATTATTATTATTATTATTATTATTATTATTATTATTATTAGGGGGGAAGGTAATCAGTACTGAAATAGTGTTTGAATAATTTGCGATTATATGTATAGGGATTTGTGTTGTCTTTGATTTCTTGGGAGAAAGAGAGCGAGTGAGTGAGAGAGAAAGAGAGAAAGAAGAGAGAGAGAGAGAGAGAGAGAGAGAGAGAGAGAGAGAGAGAGAGAGAGAGAGAGAGAGAGATAGGGGAGAGGAACTATGTGCGGGGGGGGGGGGGGCAAGATCGAAGCTGCATGAGACAGCAAAGACAGGTCGGCTTCGGGTGTGTTGTTTTATAGCCGACGCTCCAGTGGGTGATACAAGGGGAAAGAATAAGGCTGATTCCCCCATTATTGTCTTAACTTGCATGTAACATGCACATTTGATGAATGAAAGATGAGTGATCGAAAGGGCCGAATGTAAGACGATCCTGCGTGCCCAATTTGTTACCCTTTTAAAATAAAGTTTGTTCGTTCGTTCGATCGTCTATCAGTAATCTTAAACTTCCGGTGTGTTGATGCCGAGGTAGCGGGTTCAACCCCTAGACCAGTCAGTTGGACTAACTTCTCGTCCTTGACATGGGGGTAAATTACAAGTACCTCTGAAGTCGAAATGGGTTCGCCTGATGGCGAGGGACGCTAGAAATAGGGAAAGCTTCCCCATGCAAAGCACCAGTCCAGTGCACGAGAAGCTAGCAGCAATTATCATGTGATCACGCCTCGTGCCTCGTACTTCAATGGTCGTATGTTCGATTCTGGGCGCTGTCATTCGCTTCACAACGGCGGTTTTCTCGGAGACTGCAGGGGGTCAACTGAGGAGCGACAGAGTTTGTGCTCTGTGCCACGTTTTCGGCAGGCCGCCCCGAGGAAAGAGACCGAGTCACTCTTATGGAATAAAACCCGGTGCAATAAAGTCAATCCTGTTGCCTCTAAACAGTGAAACGTGTGCGAAAATAAGTTAGAATCACTCGGTACTAGTAAAAATCGAAAACTGTGTACGGGCTTGTTTTGTAGGTAACGTCAGTTGTATTATAACACGTCTCGCCTTGGAGATTATAACAGAGAGTAAACGACGGGGAGAAAGTAGCTGCCTATCGCTCGGATAGAAGTGCAGAATGTCAATCTGGCCAGCGTGCCCAATTCTTAACCCTTTGAAAATAAAGTGTGTTCGTTCGTTCGTTCGTTCGGTCGAGACTTAAAGGTGTCTATTTATCACAGGCGCTGTACAGGCTATAATGTTCATAATATCTGCAAACAAGAGGTGGAGGTATTGCGGGATGACTGATGGAATGGCACGCTCAGTGGCGGCGTAATTGTAGGCAGTTATTCTAAGGGCGCGATAACATACCAGAAGGACGCTTGGGAAGCATACACCTATAGATTCGCTCCTCGAATTAAAGTGTCAACAAGTTGCAGAGGTTGAAGCAATGGGCCAAAGTGGAGAGGCCCATTCTGACGATTAGATTCCCCATGTTGTGCATGCTCCACTGTGGATTTTCAACAAGTTGCAAAATATCACCGTTTCCGGCATCACCGCGTGGGAGACTATTTTTCAAGCGTTATTCTCTGCCAATCCATTTTGTCCGTTATAATTCTCCGCCGGCAGAATATCACCTTTTAAGACATCTCTGCGGGGGAGGCCATGTTTTTCTCGGCGACATTCTCCGTCGCTTAATTCTATGGGTGTTAATCATGTATCTCAATAAATTGGACATGTCTGTGATGGTAAGGAAACAACTTGCCCTGTAATCAAGACGGAGGAGAATCTAATACTAGACGCCCAATTGAACCATGAGGGGATCAACCGGACTCGGTAGCACCCGGAAAATCGGATTAATCGAACGATTAAGTTAACACCGTGCAGAAAATTGTTACAACTGTGACATGTAACTGTGATTCGTCAAACAGACGAAACTTTTCGGTAAAACGATTTCAGATCGGTTCGCTTGTCAGCCTCTGCTTTTCCGTCTTCCTTTATGTCTGTATTCGTTCATTCGTCAATTCATTTATTTAACATTTCTTGCTTGTTCAAATTACCGAGTGTCTCTATACTGCTTATTTCTATTTTCGAATGCCTCTCGGCTGTGTATGTTTTCATTTCTTTTACTTTCTTTGTATAATCTGTTGCACTTTCTCATCTCATCGCATCACGTTTCTCTTAAACCTTGCCGTGTCGAGGTTACGCATAAAAAGCGGGAGAGTGCCCCTTTATGAGCTTTGTATATCAATATTCCAATGGACTCTGCTATTCCCTCAGTCCATCGTTTACATGGTCGGCCTCTTCTTCTGGTTCCATTTGGTCTGTACATTATTGCTTGTTGTGGTATACTGTCAGTTGGCACCCTAGTTATTATGTGGCCGATTCTCGATTTTATCATTTTTGATCCTCTCTCTCTCTCTCTCTCTCTCTCTCTCTCTCTCTCTCTCTCTCTCTCTCTCCTAGCACTTTCTAACTACGTCTAATAATTGATGGAACTCGAGTGCAAGTAATGAATCAAGTGTCGTCACCACCATCTAGGTCGGCTGCAATAGACCTCTAACAGTGTTTGTCTCTTGCCATGGTGGTACTCCCCGACACAGTTGTGTTGGCCTCTCGATGCGACTGCTTTAGTGTTTATATGTTTATGTCTTGGCTCTCTGGCTTCCGTGTTGTTGTTGTTGTTGTTGTTGTTGTTGTTGTTGTTGTTGTTGCTGCTGTTGTTGTTGTTGGTGTTGCTCTTTTCACTTTACTATTGTAACATTATATGTTTTAAGATCTATTTAGAAAGTTAAAAATAGAATAGTCATGGTAAAAGGAGATTTTTTTCAACATGAAGAATATTCTCTTTAAAACACACGCACACAAACACACACGCACACACAAACACACACACACATACATATATATGTATCACACAAAATGCTCCCCACTGTATATAATTCAAGGTGACAAGTAATGTTCTTACGCAATATATCGAGTCATTCCTGGTGTACTGAAGCGAATCACTGACAATTAGAATTACGTTGAAGCTGCGGAGATGTGGTTTCATCAATGAATAATGAGAACACCATCGCGGATGAAAATAGAAATGATTTCATATTGGCAAAATTTAACTCACAAAGCGAACTGGTTACTCGCATCAGGAGGAGACAGTCCACGTTCTTTGCGCATTTCATGAAAATGGGAAGGCTGAGGTACGTAGTGACAATGACAACTGGAGGTAAGGAGAGGCAGTGGAAGACCTAGGGAGAAGGTTAAGGACAGTTTGACATCATCGCTTGAAGAAACATCAGTATCAGAAATGGTTGACAGTACACGAGACCGAAAGATGTGGGAAGACAGAATGTCAATGCCACACGACATGGACTATAAGAATATTGGCAGTACACGAGACAGAAGACTGTGGACAGACATGATCGCCAACGCGTAGCAACATTAAATAAATGTTTGCATATCCTTTACTGGACATCGCTGTCAACATCCGCATCTTTCAGCTGACTGTTGATTTCTTGGCAAGATTACGCTCAGTAGTTTGCCATTGCTTTCTGAGCGGCCGGCTCACATACCCCTTAAGTTACCGACGCGATTCGAACCACTACTGATTCTCACAGTCGTCACGTTACTTACGAGAGTATACGAGATTACGGAGAAAAGTTGCTAACCTCTAGGCCAGGAAGCCGGCTCGTAGCAACATTAAACAACATAAAACAGCTGAACTTAAAGGCTCTGCCGTCGCGATATTCGCCACATCGCCCATCCAATGCAGGATGGTGATCAAATACAGCGCTATATACCCAATTCAAGTCCTTGTTGTGTGAAAGGTGTTCTTCCAAAAGATAAATGACAAAGATCACTACGCTAGCGGATCTGTTGGGGTTTATTTTTCACTAAGAAGTGGGAAAAGATACATGACATGTATGGGGAATCTCTACAAAATATGTGGAATCGGGATATTAACCGTAACTGGGGAAAGTACTAGGCTAGAGTTGGGAGGCGTTCTCCAAACCCGACACCCCACATTGTGCCAATTGTCTTTGGACGGAGCAGCGCATTTGGGACGGAACAAGTCTTACCCTAGTGCGAGGAAATTCAACCTAAAACTAATTGTTATGGCAGGGCAGACCAGGACCTACGCCTTGGTTGGTAGCTGGTCTAGGTTGGAAGCTCCAACAGGCTGACAGAGCATTGCTTTGTTGATCCGACAGCTTCTGCAGCTTGTCTTGTTCCAGGCGTATTAATGTTACCATTTCTCTGTAGTAAACTAATCAGGCCAAGAGAGGGATCATTCTATATGGGCAACACATGATCTGTAAAATCAGCACATGTGTTGTGCTACTGAGAGGTATGAGTCCATTTTACAAACTACCTTCTCCCAAGACGGCAAGTTGCCAGTCAGCTTTCTGAACAAGAAATCAACGTTTAAGTTTGGACTAATCCTACGACCCCGGCGTCAGAGAACGGGAAGTTTAAGTGCAAGCTCATTAAGCCCCGCGGCATTCTGATCTCTCGCCAACTCTTAAGAACTCTTTTCCTCAACACGATCGACAAAGATACGTCGCAGAAAATAGACTACTTTTTTGTGAAATACCGCCTTTGTTTGTGCTATTCTACAGGGTGTTAGTAATGTCTCACTACACTTTGTATGTAGAACAAATTTGATGACGTCATCACAAATGTGCTAAAATACTCATTAAATTAGTTGCAATACACACTGCTATGGTCTAACCCTGTTTTAGGGAAGCTGGAAAGTACCATTGAAGTATTTATTATAATAGGTGTTGAAAATGTCCACACGGGCTTGAAGACATGACTGTACACGTCTCTTTATATTGTCCAATACCTTCTGCAACGTGTATGTTGTTATTTCTTGAATGGTAGTTATGACTGCTTCTTTCAGGTCCTCAATTATGTGTACATTATTTTTGTCGTATTTCCTGTCAAGAAATCCCATAGAATTACTCCAGCAGACGACAGTCACTCATTGCATATTGCTTCACGATGGCCTGTAGAGCACATTTTTTATGACCTATGACGTCACCAAATGTGTTTCTACACACAAATTGTAGTGAGACTTTACAAACACCACCATTAATTTCATTAATACATCGTCTCTGCTTGTATATTTTAACCACTGATGCATTCTCACGTAAGAATCCGCCCCGCGTTAAGTGTAATGTGGAGACGTTCAGCAGATGACAGTCAATGAATTCTTGGCCAGACTTTACTCAGTTCTCGGACATATTTGCTAATTAAATTATCGATAATGGCCTGGCTGGTAAATCTTCGAAAAGATTGGGCATTGCCTCTCATCTTGGGATGCCTTGCGTAGCGTCGTTTGAGTTCTGAAAATGTGTTGCATCTATCGGGGTGAGGGCCGGTATAGAGACTTCCATTTTGACTCTGTACCGAAGTATCATCTCTAGAGTATTATCTCCTTTCTCTCTCCACACTCAAAGGGAGCCTCCGTTGTGAAGTGGATACATCACTTGCCTCGCGTTTTAAAGTTTGTGGGTTCGATTCCAGGCTACGAAATTCGGTCCACGAATGCAGTCTTCTCGGAGACACCTGGAGCTACGGACATCGTGCTTTGTTCGACGCTTTGGGCAGACCGTCCTGCGGAAACAGACCGAGCCACATGGGATCAAACCAGGGGCAAAGAAGTCGATTCTCTTGCCTTTTAAACCCTTTTAATCCAAGCGTAAAATAAACAGCGCTTCGTGGCGAAGGTGTTACAGACGCGGTTCGTGATCCTGTATACCCTCGTTCGAAACACAGCTGTGCGAGATTTTGCAGCAGACTGCGTTGCGTTGGTTTTTTTCGAGATGGTATGGGTGTCGGTAGTTCAAAAAACAATGGCAAACTACTGAACGTAAACTTGCCAAGAGATCACAACAGCAATAAATGCTGGTGTTGACTGCAATGTCCTGTAAAGTTTATGCAAAAAACTTTTTTGTTAAAATAATCAGTGTGGTGTCTAGGATCTCTAACTAGTACTCCATAGCTACCGTGAGACAATAGAGGAAGAACCAGGACATGACATACCACAACACATGGGGGTCTATGCGGGATCTTTAGAAGAACCAGGACATGACATACCACAACACATGGGGTCTATCCGGGATCTTTAGAATAACCAGGACATGACATACCACAACACATGGGGTCTATCCGGGATCTTTAGAAGAATCCAGGACATGACATACCACAATACATGGGGGTCTATCCGGGATCTTTAGAGGCACACGGCCTAGGTCAAATTACATTTCAAATTCTGAAACTCTAACTGAAAGGGTTTTTAAATGGAGTCAACTGCATTGCATCCTGTTTCATCCCATATTGGTTGACTCTTTCCGCAGGGCGGCCTGTCCAACGCGTGGCACAAAGCACGAACTCCGTAGCTCCAGCGACGACACCCGGGAGTCTCAGAGAAAATTGCACTCGTGTTACGGAATGATGTAGCCCCGAATCGAACCTACAACCTTCGGAGAGCGAGGTAGGGTGCGTTACACTTTCGCCACGTGGACTCCATTGTGAGACCTACTAAAGAAAGAGAATAATATTTCGTGCTTGTTCGATTCTCGTGCGCACACGCAATTGGATCTCAGACATATTCGTGCGCTATTTTGAGTTTCTCCTTGTGTGACCTGGGGGGGGGGGGGGGGAGGGGGAGCTTTTACTTAGGTCTCTTTGTGTCTCTGTCTCTGTCTGTCTGTCCATATATCAGTCCATCCATCAATTCATCCATATGTCTATATGTCTGGCTGTCTCTGTCTGTCTGTCTGTCCATATATCAGTCCATCCATCAATTCATCCATATGTCTATATGTCTGGCTGTCTCTGTCTGCCTGTCTGTCTGTCTGTCCATATATCAGTCCATCCATCAATTCATCCATATGTCTATATGTCTGGCTGTCTCTGTCTGTCTGTCTGTCCATATATCAGTCCATCCATCAATTCATCCATATGTCTATATGTCTGGCTGTCTCTGTCTGCCTGTCTGTCTGTCTGTCCATATATCAGTCCATCCATCAATTCATCCATATGTCTATATGTCTGGCTGTCTCTGTCTGTCTGTCCATATATCAGTCCATCCATCAATTCATCCATATGTCTATATGTCTGGCTGTCTCTGTCTGTCTGTCTGTCCATATATCAGTCCATCCATCAATGCATCCATATGTCTATATGTCTGGCTGTCTCTGTCTGCCTGTCTGTCTGTCTGTCCATATATCAGTCCATCCATCAATTCATCCATATGTCTATATGTCTGGCAATATGACTGACTGAATTTTTGTCTTTCTTTCTTTTCCGCTCACTTTCTCTTGCTTCTTTCCTTGTTTCTTTCTTTGTTTCTTTCTTTGTTTCTTTGTTTCTTTCTTTCTTTTTCTTTCTCTCTATCTTTCTCTATCTGTCTGTTTCTTTGTTTCTCATTTTCGTCTCTTTTGCACTTTCTTTTTTTCTCTGTGTATTTTCTCTCGTTTCTCTCTCTCTCTCTCTCTCTCTCTCTCTCTCTCTCTCTCTCTCTCTCTCTCTCTCTCTCTCTCTCTCTCTCTCTCTCTCTCTTTCACTCTCGGTCTCAAGATCTCTGTTTTTCTCCAATCTTTCTTTTTCTTACCCCTACCTCTCTTTCTCTTTCCATCACTCTCTCCGCCTCTCTCTCTCTCTCTCCTCTCTCTCTATTTCTTTCCTCCCTGTCTCCAACTCCCCACCTCTCTCTCTCTCTCTCTCTCTCTCTCTCTCTCTCTCTCTCTCTCTCTCTCTCTCTCTCTCTCTCTCTCTCTCTCTCTCTCTCTCTCTCTCTCTCTTACAACCCATCTTCCCAATGCACAATGGCGTGACAAGCTGAATGTATAAATTATCTCACCAGTGAATGAAAAGGGCAAAGGATCAAATCCTCTGCTGGAATTAACCCGATTACAAACAATGAGCACTCCAGCGGCAGGTCGCGGATTCTGTTTCCGCTTCCGGTAGTGTGAGCGACATTTGTAAGGCCAACGGGGAGTAATCATTTCACAACATGTGCTCTGGTGACACAACTGTCTGTCCTCCGTGTTTCATAGTAAACTATACAAAATAACACAAAGTAATGCAGCTTTACAGAGCACAATTACGAAGAACGCAGAACGTTGTGACGACTAGCCTTCATCAGCAAATAAAAACACAACATATAATCACACAGAAGACAGAGAAAACTAACTACACTAACTAAACAGAGAAGACCTTCCAGTTAATAAATCAAGGCATAAGAATGGGTTAAGAAGAATAAAAAGATGCGAAAAAAAAAATCAGAAAAATGAAGAGAAAATAAAAATTTGAAAACCAAATATGTTGCTACTTATTTCAGAAACGCAGGTTGTGATGTGCCATCATATTTCTGTATCTCTTGTGCTCTGGCAATGAGGCCTCGGTGCAGGACGTCCAACTCAACAAATCTGGGAAGGTGTAGTGTGTAGGGGGTATGACACTTATACAAAATAAGACAAGGACTGTACATTATTGTATTTAAGGAACAGAAAACTATTGCTCAAATTTACAGAGGCGCTGGCAATTAAGCGATTGCGACCAATTTAATGTAGACAGAAATATTTCATTTTCAGTTTGCGTTTACAGTGAGGATAACAAATGCTGGACATTCGAACATTATCATTAACAATATGTTTTAAGAATTGCAGTATAATTCATGTATATATAGTGGTATATATGTATATGTAGCGGATTCAATCCCTACACCAGACAGTTGGACTAAAATTCTGCCTTCTCGAACTTGATTTTGTGACGTAAATTATAAGTGCTTCAGAAGTCGCAGTGGGTTCACCTGATGGCGAGGGACACTGTTAATAGGGAAAGCTAATCCACACGCAAAATTCAGTCTAGTTTACTAGAAGTAGTAGCATGTGATGGACTAGGCGTGAGCTCAAATCGAGGGAATTAAAAATAAAAGAAGAAAACATGCCAGGCAACAAATGGTGCAACATATTTTTGAGGCCTTCTGTGTGTTTATATTGATTTGCCTTGTTCAGAATATATATTTGTGAAATACCGCCTTTGTTTGTGCTATTCTACAGGGTGTTAGTAATGTCTCACTACACTTTGTATGTAGAACAAATTTGATGACGTCATCACAAATGTGCTAAAATACTCATTAAATTAGTTGCAATACACACTGCTATGGTCTAACCCTGTTTTAGGGAAGCTGGAAAGTACCATTGAAGTATTTATTATAATAGGTGTGAAAATGTCCACACGGGCTTGAAGACATGACTGTACACGTCTCTTTATATTGTCCAATACCTTCTGCAACGTGTATGTTGTTATTTCTTGAATGGTAGTTTATGACTGCTTCTTTCAGGTCCTCAATTATGTGTACATTATTTTTGTCGTATTTCCTGTCAAGAAATCCCATAGAATTACTCCAGCAGACGACAGTCACTCATTGCATATTGCTTCACGATGGCCTGTAGAGCACATTTTTTATGACCTATGACGTCACCAAATGTGTTTCTACACACAAATTGTAGTGAGACTTTACAAACACCACCATTAATTTCATTAATACATCGTCTCTGCTTGTGTATTTTAACCACTGATGCATTCTCACGTAAGAATCCGCCCCGTGTTAAGTGTAATGTGGAGACGTTCAGCAGATGACAGTCAATGAATTCTTGGCCAGACTTTACTCAGTTCTCGGACATATTTTCTAATTAAATTATCGATAATGGCCTGGCTGGTACATCTTCGAAAAGATTGGGCATTGCCTCTCATCTTGGGATGCCTTGCCGTTAGCGTCGTTTGAGTTCTGAAAATGTGTTGCATCTATCGGGGTGAGGGCCGGTATAGAGACTTCCATTTTGACTCTGTACCGAAGTATCATCTCTAGAGTATTATCTCCTTTCTCTCTCCACACTCAAGGGAGTCTCCGTTGTGAAGTGGATACATCGCTTGCCTCGCGTTGTAAAGTTTGTGGGTTCGATCCAGGCTACGAAATTCGGTCCACGAATGCAGTCTTCTCGGAGACACCTGGAGCTACGGACATCGTGCTTTGTTCGACGCTTTGGGCAGACCGTCCTGCGGAAACAGACCGAGCACATGGGATCAAACCAGGGGCAAAGAAGTCGATTCTCTTGCCTTTTAAACCCTTTAATCCAAGCGTAAAATAAACAGCGCTTCGTGGCGAAGGTGTTACAGACGCGGTTCGTGATCCTGTATACCCTCGTTCGAAACACAGCTGTGCGAGATTTGCAGCAGACTGCGTTGCGTTGGTTTTTTTTCGAGATGGTATGGGTGTCGGTAGTTCAAAAAACAATGGCAAACTACTGAACGTAAACTTGCCAAGAGATCACAACAGCAATAAATGCTGGTGTTGACTGCAATGTCCTGTAAAGTTTATGCAAAAAACTTTTTTGTTAAAATAATCAGTGTGGTGTCTAGGATCTCTAACTAGTACTCCATAGCTACCGTGAGACAATAGAGGAAGAACCAGGACATGACATACCACAACACATGGGGGGTCTATGCGGGATCTTTAGAAGAACCAGGACATGACATACCACAACACATGGGGTCTATCCGGGATCTTTAGAATAACCAGGACATGACATACCACAACACATGGGGTCTATCCGGCGATCTTTAGAAGAATCAGGACATGACATACCACAATACATGGGGGTCTATCCGGATCTTTAGAGGCACACGGCCTAGGTCAAATTACATTTTCAAATTCTGAAACTCTAACTGAAAGGGTTTTTTAAATGGAATCAACTGCATTGCATCCTGTTTCATCCCATATTGGTTGACTCTTTCCGCAGGGCGGCCTGTCCAACGCGTGGCACAAAGCACGAACTCCGTAGCTCCAGCGACGACACCCGGGAGTCTCAGAGAAAATTGCACTCGTGTTACGGAATGATGTAGCCCCGAATCGAACCTACAACCTTCGGAGAGCGAGGGTAGGGTGCGTTACACTTTCGCCACGTGGACTCCATTGTGAGACCTACTAAAGAAAGAGAATAATATTTCGTGCTTGTTCGATTCTCGTGCGCACACGCAATTGGATCTCAGACATATTCGTGCGCTATTTTGAGTTTCTCCTTGTGTGACCTGGGGGGGGGGGGGGGGGGGGAGGGGGAGCTTTTACTTAGTCTCTTTGTGTCTCTGTCTCTGTCTGTTGTCCATATATCAGCCCTCCATCAATTATCCCTATGCTATATGTCTGGCTGTCTCTGCTGTCTGTCTGCCATATATCATCCATCCACAAATCATCCAATGTTATATGTCTGGCTGTCTCTGTCTGCCTGTCTGTCTTTGTCCTTTGTTACAATTATCCAAGTCAACCCCCCCTCAATTCCTCCATTGTCATATGTCTGGGCTCTGTCTCCGTCTGTCTGTCTGTCCCTTATCAGTCCATCCATCAATTCATCCATTTCTATTGTCTGGCTGTCCGTTGCTTTTGTCCCTTTGTCCTTCCAATATTTTTAAAGGGGGGCCTTCCAAATCAATTAGCCCCTATGTTATAGTCTGGCTGTCTGTTGTTCTGTCTGTCCTATATCAGTCCCTCCTAATTATCCATATGTCTT
>JACEFZ010004774.1:947500-1124269 GCA_014155875.1 Cepaea nemoralis | reverse complement strand
CAACCACGTTCAGTTCAAGAATGCCCCGACGCCGGGCCCCCAAAACCCCCCTTGTCCGCCGGGTGCCGTAACGATGTTGCTGCACACTTAGGCTCTGACAAACAATTGACTACGCAAACTCAAACCGAAACCAAAACTGAAAACGAACGCAAAATCAAAACTGAAAATGAAAGATTGACGTCAATTCTTGGAAACATTTCATCAGTCAAAGCTCAGGAGATCATTGGTTAGCAACAGACACGTGACAACGCCTCCATTCGAAAGCCCGCATAGAATATGTTAATCGCGCACTTCTACTGCAAACAGCTTGACGAGCAGACGCAAAAAGCTGGTGTGACCGAATTTTCAATAAAGGACGGCAGAATGTCTGAATCCGAGGTAAGCTTGTAAATCCTTAGATTAAACTGATGACCAGATGTATCAAGTATCAAGTAATGGTATCCAGTGTTTGTAACGTCAATTGAAATGTATTATTTTAAATTAAAACCTCTGAAGTGAAAAAATGTTTGACTGTTAGATTCTGACGACGCAGAGCCGATTCCCGGGCAAACTGACAATCTACTACTCTCTTCGAATACTGCAATCTCTGATATTCTTAAAGATAGTTATTAACTTTAAGAAGTGCATAATAATACTACATTCTATTTTAGACAACTGTACGAAGTGATGATTCTAAAGCAATCTTGTGCATTTCAGCAGAAACACGGCTTAAATTACTATCACTATCTACAGCTCCTAAGACAGTTCGTGTACTAGAACAAGTGCCTCGTTTTAAAACAGACTTATCTATGCCTATTTACAATCTAGAGAGATGAGGGAGAAATCATATTTCCCTTTCTCCTTCATATATTGAATAAATAGGGTTTGATGGAATAAATATTTATATTTATGTCAGATTTTACTTAGATAAGGGCACTCATGAACTGCAATACATCAGAAAAGTTATGCTTCGCGGAACTCCATCACCAGAAGTTGACTTAACCCACTACTCAACATAACTTAAAACACAACACCACACCACACAACACTCACCACCACAACAACAACAGGTAATGGGAGAGGAGTTATTATACAAAGAAGAAGGAAAAGTTGGTTAATTGGAAAACACAGAGAACCATTTATACACACTACAAACCCAATTGAGTGATAGAAATGTTATAAATGTATGTCATTTATTCATATGCATTTTGACACCTCCTCACTCTTGTCACTGTCTTACTGTACACGTCTCACTGACCCCAGGTCCAATGAGAACTTACATACAGCAGGAACCAGCTGATACCAGGCGTACACAGAGTGATAAACTCTGACCACCCCAAAATAACCCAACACTAGATTAGAGAAAAGAAGAGAGAGAGAGAGAGGGGGGGGGGAAACTAAGTCCTACGTCAGGAATTTATGTTTCTTCCGACCTACTTCTAGATTATTGCATTGGTAGGATTATACATATTTATGTGAATTTTACACAGTGAATTCTTGGTGGCTACCAACAACCACCCAACAAATCAACAAACCAACCAACCACCCAAATCAGACCAGAAAGAGGGAAGCCGAGAGAAAGAGATGAACCACAAGTGAGATGGAAGATGACTTGGCCATGAGCAGAGTATGGGAAGCCTTCAGAGGAGCTACACGGGCAGACCTGAAGTGGATCCATCAGACAATGGACCCAGGCTTATCCTAATCTCCCAATCACCAGGTTACTTTTCTCATTGGAACACACCACACCCAATTTCATGAACTGATACCTAATTGTTGATTTATCATCTTCACACTTGGCACAACATTTACATGTTTACAATGTGTCCACACTTGTTGACATATTATGCATTGATGTTTATTTGTTGATTGACTGTAAACTTGGGCCTATATGTCATTTTCTATTTTATCCTGTGTAAACCACAACAGAAAATGTATGTAACAGGCCTAAAGACACAGGCCCAGTCAATAAATGATGAACCTTAAATGACCTTATGTTGATTTGTCAGTTCAACCTATCTGTGATTCTCCATCTTATGTGTGTAAACCATGTTGTCAAGGTCTACTGGAATATGTTAAATGTTTAATTGTTAAAAACACATCTACTCATGATGAGATACTGAATTGGGGGAGAGAAGACTCTAGGTCTATCAACTGCTCAACATCCTTGTTTTCTTAACATAAATCAGGCTGAGAGAATTCTCCAGACTTTCCTCAGAATTGATAAAAGGGGGGGGGGGCCTCAAGAGCTACAAGAATCCTGGAGAAGGGGCAGAATCCCAGTTAGTATTTACTATTCTCACCAGGGCCATAATCTATATCTCCTAGACTAAAATTAATAAGACGACGCCTGCAGATAACTCGAGGGTCATATTCTGGGGTTATTGAAGATAGAAGAGAACGGGGCCCAACTTCTTTGGTTAGAAATGGGGCATGCACTACAGTGATCTCCCAGTCCCTTCAGAATATATGACAACAATAAACAGCTACGCTGAAAAATATATACATGTAATGGTTATGGTCATGTGGTTTCCGAGGAAATGGGAAAACATACCAAGGAAGGATAGAAACAACAATGAGTAAGTCCTACAAGAAGCAAATGAAAACCTTAAATCGATTCCAGAAATAAGATGAAGACAGTTGAGATTGTTGGTTTTATATTTTGAGGATAAATAAACTAGAAAACTTAGTGAGAAATGGCAGGATTGATGGGAAAAGAACAAAGGGGAGGACAGAGCAGTGAATATCTGGATGGCTTGGCCACAGGGCAAGGTCGAGACAGAAACACGGAGCCTCTGGCGATCGTGTGAGATGGCGAAACATGACTACCCACGCTTATCGGCATGGCACATGATAATGATATAAACCTAACATAACCGGAGCCTCGGTAGCGCAGTGACTAGAACGATTGCCTACCGGTCGGTGATCATGTGTTTGAATCCGCTTCGAGAAGTGTTTGGAACAAAAATAATCTCAGCTCCCATGTCGACCCAAAATGGGTACCACAAAATCTCTTGGCAAGTAAAGGTCACCGTGTGATACTGACGAGATAACACATCGAGCGCCGATTGGCCTATTTAAAAGTTTGGGGTTAGCACCATGATACCACATTATTTGGGCATGTCATAAGAAGAGGGAAGATGGAGTATGTTGTCACAACGGGAAGGTTGGAGGGGAAGTTGGAGACTAAAAGAGAAAATATTGGACAGTTTAACATCATGGCATGGTAAAATTCGGTATCAGACATGGATGTTAGCACAAGAGACAGAAAGCTGTGGACAGAAATCATCACAGAAACGCCACACGGCATGGACTATAAGAAGAAGATTTCCGTCCTGCTCTGCTACTGCAAATCAATACCCACTATATGGACATAATCTCCACACACACACACACGCACGCACACACACGCACGCACGCGCGCGCACACGCACAATATGCATTTGTGATCGGGCCAGGTTAGAAGAAGCAGGAAATCAGCGTTTTACGGTCTGGCGGCCGTCACAAGACAGAGCAGGCGCCCGACAGCATTAACTTCAGACGTCTAGGATTATATTCTTACGCACTACTTCCTAGGGCAGTGGTTCTCAACCGGTGGGGAATGTCCCCCCCCCCCCCCCCCCGGTGGGAATTTTGGGGTTTCCAGGGAGGCGGGAGATGAAGATTATTTCAAGATCGCGTTAATACAAGAACCGAATACTTGGTCTTGTTTTTCCCTTCATACTTTACGGTTCTGTACGTCTCACCCTTCTAAAATTCATTTTATAAAGTAAAAAGACCCACAAATCACGTTTTATGTGGACGTGTAGACTTGTTTTAGTATGTGCTTCCATTATTACGCATACTGTGTAGGTGCGAGGGGGGCGAATTTTTAGGTAGGAAATACGAAAAGGGGGGGGGGGATGACGTTCTGAAAATATGGTGAAGGGGGGCACGGGCCAAAAAAGGTTGAGAACCACTGTAGGGGAAGGCCACTGCTAATGGAAGTACTGGTGCAGTTAACCTTGACACTGAATTGTCGGAGCATAGTGCAGCAGCAGTAGTAGTAGTAGTAGTAGAAAAGAGAAAGTTATCAAGAAGAAGAAGAGAAGAAGAAGAAGAAGAAGAAGAAGAAGAAGAAGAAGAAGAAGAAGATTCCTTGGTTAGTTGCACAGTAAAAACCTGAAGTCAATTAAGACACGCAATCGATGACGGAAAATTCAAGAATTTTCAATGAGAGAAAACTAACAGATGCGTATGACATAAAAACAGGAGCGCAGCAATGATGCCTTTTGTCACGTATTCCACATGATACATTCGTTCCTTCTCATTCCTTGTGCCCATCAGTGAGCATCAATCAATACCTTATCATTTATGCATGGGCTGGAACTTTAGAAGACAAGCCCTCTTTCACAGTTGTGGTAGCAGCAAAGGTTGAATGTCAGACCTTGGGTTGACCCCAGCCAGGGACGTCTGAGAGCAAGGGATAAGAGGACAGGGGAAGGGGGAGGTGGAGGAGGTGGTGGCGGGAATCAGGGTAGGGAATAGGAAAGAGAGAGAGAGAGAGACAGACAGAGAGAGAGAGAGAGAGAGAGAGAGAGAGAGAGAAGATGGGGAGTAGATTTGAAAGGGTTTGTTAGATTGTGCCCTAGATTTCTGACAGGTGGCACTTCAGACAGGCAGATCAATTGCGCGCCGACAACCAGGATAGATAATCTACGCATGCCAACTGAAGTACTACTACTAACTGCTGCTGTTACTACTATTACTACTACTACTACTACTACTACTACTACTACTACTACTACTACTACTACTACTGCTGCTGTTGCTGCTGCTGCTGCTGCTGCTACTACTACTACTACTACTACTACTGCTGCTGCTGCTACTACTACTACTACTACTACTACTACTACTACTACTACTACTACTACTACTAGTACTACTACTGCTAAAATTATGCCAAACACTACCACTACCATCACCAACTACCACGCTTACAACTACAACAACCGATAATATCACTCATATCTCACTGTCAGTCAAGCAGTAGGAGACATTAGGCTGACGTTGAAAGACACGAAATATGAGTAGCTGTACCATAAGAAAGCTGTACCACACGATAGCTGTACCACACGATAGCTGTACCACACGAAATCTGTACTACTCGAAAGATACAAAAGCTGTACAACACAAAAGCTGAACCATACGAAAGCTGCACAATACTAAAGCTGTACAATCACTGACAGAATAAAATTACCGCAGACAGTGAACGGCTTGACAACCATGGAGTAGATTTCCTTTGTCCTGCAAAAAGGGCAAACAGGAGCGGTAAAAGATGATGGCGTCGTTGTAGGAAGGAGAGGATTAAGAAAAACAAGCCATTTGCATTTTAAACGACATATCCGGTTTTCATCTTGTTTGGTAATGACACTAGAAAGAGGACAGCTGTGGAACCTCCCACAAATTTAATAATACTGCCCTACCATGCTTACCGCCTGGGATTCAAGGTAACAGCATAAGAAACAGATCTCACGTCAGCCTGTGACCTAATTTCGTTTACCTGGGGGTCAAGGGTGACACTTCCTTATCTGACGCTCCCCCAGAAAATATAAAAAGAAAAAACTAGGAGGTCAGAGATGAATGTTCTGCACAATGGATGCGTTACCTATCAACTTCCGGTGGTATGACACGGTCTGTCTGTTAGTGGTTGCAACTTGGCTCTCTCTCTCTCTCTCTCTCTCTCTCTCTCTCTCTCTCTCTCTCTCTCTCTTTCTTTCTCTTACACAGTTCTGTCTCTCGCTCTCTGTCTCTTACAATCACAATTTTCTCTCTCTCTCTCTCTCTCTCTCTCTCTCTCTCTCTCTCTCTCTCTCTCTATTTTTTTTCTCTAACACAGTTCTGTCTCTCGCTCTGTCTCTTACAAACACAGTTCTCTCTCTCTCTCTCTCTCTCTCTCTCTCTCTCTCTCTCTCTCTCTCTCTCTCTCTTACACACACAATCCCCCACCTCTTACACACACAATTCCCCCACCTCTTACATACACAATCCTCCACCTCTTACACACAATCCTCCACCTCTTACACACACAATCCCCCACCTCTTACACACACAATCCCCCACCTCTTACACACACAACCCCCACCTCTTACACGAACACCAACGCCCATGTCTCCACGCCATCCTCTCAGATCATCATGTCGCTTGGTCTTCCTACATCATCTTCTGCTCGTTTGACTAAAGAACACTGGTCTTCCTACATCATCTTCTCCTTATTTCACCAAAGAACATTGGCCTTTCTCCATCAACTTCTCCTCATTTGACCAAAGAACACTGGCATTTCTCCATCATCTTCCCCTTATTTGACCAAAGAACACTGGTCTTCCTACATCATCTTCTCCTTATTTCACCAAAGAACATTGGCCTTTCTCCATCAACTTCTCCTCATTTGACCAAAGAACACTGGCATTTCTCCATCATCTTCCCCTTATTTGACCAAAGAACACTGGTCTTCCTACATCATCTTCTCCTTATTTCACCAAAGAACGTTGGCCTTTCTCCATCAACTTCTCCTCATTTGACCAAAGAGCACTGGCATTTCTCCATCATCTTCCCCTTATTTGACCAAAGAACACTGGTCTTCCTACATCATCTTCTCCTTATTTCACCAAAGAACATTGGCCTTTCTCCATCAACTTCTCCTCATTTGGCCAAAGAACACTGGCCTTTCTCCACCTTCTTCACCTCATTTCACCAAAGAACACTGGCCTTTCTCCACCTTCTTCACCTCATTTCACCAAAGAACACTGGCCTTTCTCCACCTTCTTCTCCCTATGTGACCAAAGAACACAGGTCTTTCTTCACCATATCTTCTTCTCCTTATTAGACCAAAGAACACAAAGAACATTGGTCTTTCTCCATCATTTTCTCCTTATTTGACCAAAGACACTGGTCTTTTTATCCTCTCCGCCTTTTGACGTGCCTCTATCTTATAGTTGAGTACACTATTCTACATTCCTTAGTCTCTTTCAGACAATCGCTGTTAGTTACTCTGACATTCCATGGGATTCACAACATTCCTCGCAATAATCACATCTTCACTGACTCCAAACCATTCGCAATCTGTTCGTTCACATAGCATGATTCACTGTCATACAACAGAGCAAGTTCGACATTTCCCTACTCCCTTACTCTGGCAAACTACTGAACTGAACGTGTTTAGTAAATCACACACAGCCAATGCATGCTGAGGTTGAGTGCACCGTCCTGTATAGGACATGAAACTAACTTTGTGATTAACTCCAGGTTAGGCAATTCTAGGCAATTGTAGGTTCAGTAGTTTGCCACTTCTGTCTGAACAAAAAATCAACGTTTAAATCCAACTTAATGCCGGTGTGGGGGTTGAATATCTACCCAGCCATCAGAGCACCGGAAATTTGAGAGAGAGAGAGAGAGAGAGAGAGAGAGAGAGAGAGAGAGAGAGAGAGAGAGACAGAGAGAGAGAGACAGACAGAGAGAGTGAGAGAGAGGAGAGAGAGAGACACAGAGAGAGAGAGAGACAGACAGACAGAGAGAGTGAGAGAGAGAGGAGAGAGAGAGAGAGAGAGAGAGAGAGAGAGAGAGAGAGAGAGAGAGAGAGAGAGAGAGAGAGAGAGCTCTTATTCTTTAGTTCTATGATAATATTGCGATAATAAATATATATGGGGATACCGGGGTAACTAAAAATTCACCAGGTTTTTCTGTTTGTTTGTTGGGGTTTTAAAGGGGCATTCCCTTACGTCATTAGTCGGGTCACGTGCCTCTACTGTATACTGGAAAAACTAGTGCGGGTAATTTTGTGCGAGTGTCATGTATATGTACGGGTGTGTGAGTGTGTACATATGTGAGAATCGTGTATATGAGTATTTTTCACATGAGAGTGTAAATGTGAGTGTGTACGTGTTTATGGGGTGGTGGATTGCGTGCGTCTAAAAATAGTTGCTGGGACTCGCCTCATCTACTGCTTACGGCACCTTGCGGTATAACACGGTTTGGGAGGGTGGGGGGAGAGAGATTCTGAGCTTGAAGAAATAAGGCCACCTGGCTAGTGCAGTCGCCGTGTATTGTGCAGATTATGGTTTTCTTTTTGCCCCCGACAATGAAAACATCAACACCTAACTGAGGGTTTGAACCCGGGTCTCCCGAAAAAGAACATTAACAGTTAATTGTGCTCGCTGTCATCATGCAGCAGGTCTTTTACTGAACGTCGTCCTCGTCTTGCCCACCGAAAAGTCTCTCGACGAAGACATGCATGCTTCAGGCAGAGTGGCAGACTTCCATTCAACAATCAGAAATAGAGACCATCTGTTGGATGTTTCCCAACAGGACACCCTGGTGTGGTGGCAAATGAGCAGGCGGGCAGAGTGGCCTGTTTTGCACCTCTGGGTCGGGTATTGGTGCATGATAATGCAGACGTGGTCGGGGCGCTTTGAGATCGGGGGTATAGTGCAGAAGAATGGGTAGATCATCACAGCATGGAGAGAATGGTGCTGCAAGGAGTGACTAGAAAATCTGGCCGACACTCAAAACTCTGAGGAAAGGCCAGACGGATTGATTGATTGTTTGATCTTTATTTTAGAAGGGTTACAAATTGCGCACGCAGGCCTGTATTAGTATTACATTCGGCCCTTCCAGTCACTCATCTTTCATTCATCAATAGTGCATGATGCATTTACATAGGAAAAAAACATTGTCAAATGAATGTTGTAAACATAAACAATGCATATTACCATGTTATGAGACATATCCCCCACACACCCACCCACCCCCCCACCCACAACACATCAACCCCCCCCCCCCCACCACCACACACACACCCCAGGCATACATATATTCCCCCATCCACCCACCCATCCCCACTCATCTAGATTGAATTAGGTAAAACTTTGATAAATTATTTAAAAATTGGGCGAGCTGGGGAAACACAGGATGAAAATGGAGGTGGATGCAGTAACAGCGGCATTCCGTTGGCTGGGGAACTTCAGTTTAGTTTAGTCGATGGATCAACATCACGGCACACGGGTGCAACCCATAAGTGCTCCGTTCTCCTCCTAACTCAAACCGGAGTCTGGAGAATCTCAGCTCAGTGCACGAACTCCGTAACACCGGCCAGGATCTTGAAATACTTTGAGTAGATTTTTAACTCGAAATTTTGCCCGGGCAGTGCCGTTAGACTACTCTTTTTCGATATCCAACTGCCAAGGGATTTTTTACGTGCGCAGTAATACACACGGGCGTCCGATCTCACTACCCAGAGATCAGGGGAAATTTTATTACTAGAAGTCCACGTGAATAAATCCCGGTCATCACCGGGGCTTGAACCCGGGACCTCCAGCACTCGAGGCGGACACCATGCCTAGAGACCACGCAGCCCATCCCCCAACTCCCCTCCCCTGGGGAATTTACTTAACACATACAGACGGACACCTAATCAGACTGCTACTAGTACCATTATTGTTGGGACTCTTCGCTGGCTTATGTATATGATGACTGAACACGCAAGAAAATATCCCGAGTGCTGAGATGTCGGTTCTTTGAGCAACTAAACTGATCTGTTACTTCATACTCAACAACAGCCGATCACACAGAGAAGAACGTATCTTGGACATGAGTAGAAGAAGTTAACGGCTAGGGTACTGCAATAAATCGACATTTACGTGACAGAAACCTTACATCTAAATGATCCAGTGATGTTTCCTCTTCTGGACTTCAACTACTCTCTCTCTCTCTCTCTCTCTCTCTCTCTCTCTCTCTCTCTCTCTCTCTCTCTCTCTCTCTCTCTCTCTCTCTCTCTCTCTCTCTCTCTCCCCCCTTACAATGTTCAAGGCCGGACAGAACGGGTTAACCCCTAAGATACAACGACAAATCCACATGCAAGCCACAGAAATCTTACCTATAAATGATCCAGCACTTGTCTTCTTCCAGACTTCAACTAATCCACACCTTGGAGTTGTTCAAGGCTGGACTTCAGACTGTTGTCCACAATATGTCACAACATGGAGGAGGTGAACTCTCCACCTGGCGGCACAGGCCATATTCTCTTTGGCAGGTCTTCCCAGTTGGCGGCTTCAAAGTTGAACCTATTGATTGAAGAGACAAGAAGAAATCTCATACCACAAAAATATAGTGTAGTAAATTCATGAACATTCATAATATAAATAGAAAGTTAAAACGAAGGACTTTGAATAACAGAAAAACGAAATTGAATAACGAAGACACAAACCATTGAATGCACGATTTATTGCCTTCATATTTCGCTGCATCTCGTCAGGTACATCCTGCAGATATCACGCAACGTAGAGTAAAATAACTAGATACATTGTTCAAGCTGAAATATACACATGTTCACACAGTAATATCAACTGTTTACGAAAAGAAAGTTAGACGAAGGACTTTGTCTGAATAACAGAAAAAAACGGATATAATGGTTATCGTTATCACAAAGACAAACTGCATACTCAACTGCAACATACAAGTGCATTGAACCAATTTGAAACAAGTCAATGAATTTAATTAGTTGGGTACTTTAATAACAACAGATGGAAAATGTATGAAGGAAGTTAATGTAAAATAACCAAAGGAAAAACAGCATTTCATGAGACGAAGAACATGCTCTGTAATATATCCTTGTCAATCGAAGCTTAGAAAAGACTTCTTAAGAGCTATATTGGGCCAATCTTGATTTATGGAAGTGAATCATGGGCAATTAGCATTCAAGTGAGGAGTTAGTTAGTTAGTTAGTTAGTCGCAGTTCCAACTTCACAGCAACGGGTCGTCCCCATTATGCTCCGTTCCTGTGCCAGTGAATATCACACAAAACGCTCAAGTGAGGAATTAGGTGGAAGTTGCAAGGATGTGGTTTTACAGAAGAATGATGAACACCGTGGACAGATAGAAAGACCAATGAAGATATCACACGTACCAAAAGAAGACAGTCCACATTTGTTGGACATGTCATGAGAAGAGGGAAGCTGGAGTATGCCGTCACAATGGGTGGGGAAAAGGGGGGGGGGGGGGACAGAACAGCCC
Organism: Cepaea nemoralis; assembly: GCA_014155875.1. Classification (NCBI taxonomy): domain Eukaryota; kingdom Metazoa; phylum Mollusca; class Gastropoda; order Stylommatophora; family Helicidae; genus Cepaea; species Cepaea nemoralis. Next base: position 1,113,244 of record JACEFZ010004774.1, on the reverse strand, counting down.
AAGAGAAAAGATGCTGGACAGCCTGACATCATGGCGAGGGGGAACATCGGTATAATAAATAATTGGTAGCACACGAGACACGGGGAGTGGACAGACATGATCGCCAACGATATATGTGTGGCAAGGCAAATATAACAACAGATTCACGTAACTACTGTTGCTTCTTCTTCTTCTTCTTCTTCTTTCTTCTTCTTCTTCCTTCTTCTTCTTCTGCTTCTTCTTCTCTCTATCTCTCTCTTCGACTTCATTGCACCGGGTTTTACCTCATATAGCTCGGTCTCGTTCCTCAAGCTGGCCTGGCGAAAGAGTCTCGCAAAGCACGAACTCCTTAGCTCTAGCGACGATCCTTAGGAGTCTCCGAGATACCTGCACTCGTAAACCTAACGACGCATTTCGGAATCGAACCCACAACTTTCGCAGCACGAGGAAGACGGCTTAACGACTTGGCCACGGAGACTCCTCTAAGGTCTTTTCCCTCCTCCGCCATTGTCCCATTCCTCTTCAATTCTTTTACAATGTACTCTACCAGAAGGTCAACAAGTGCAAACTGAATTTACATATGACCTCTCCAACCATTGGCCCATCTAATTATAATTCAAATTACCCATTCACGAGACCCCAACATGACCCCGAAGAATTCGCGCCAGAAAACAAACCAGCAACCAGTTTACTAATTCCATTAAAACGTGAAATTAGGTCACCACCCTGGCCAGCTAGCAACGCAGTGCCAGGGTGAGAATCTGATGACCCGAACTTAATGCGTACGCAGCTATTGATTACCCATCGTGGAAACGACACAAGCTTTTGTTAATCCATAAAAGGTGGGGGATAAAAAAGACGAAGAGATTAAACAGAACACTTATACTCACATTTAGGAGCACTTGGAAAATGAAAACGAAAACTAAGTTGCATATATTCATTAATTTAAACATAGATGTTGCCATCGTGAGGAAACGTCGATAAGCTGTGTTTACTTTTGTTGTACATATAAAAGATTGGTATATGTTGTATGGGTTTGTGTTTGCTTGAAAGTGTGTATGTTTATGTGCGTTGGTGCTTGCGTATTTGTGTGCGCGCGTGTGTGCGCATATATGTATACGCAACTAGGAGAAAACAGGCCTTATCCTGCGGCGAGGACATGCAACCTCAATCAATCAATCATGTGCCAAACCGGAAAGCGTGGGCGGTCATGACTCGCCATTTCACTCGATCACCAGTGTCGTGGATCAGCTCAGTGTTCCTGTCTCGACCATGTCTTGTGGCCAAGCCATCCAGGTATTTACTTCTGTTCCCTTCGATCTTGCCAGTTTCACTAAGTTCTCCGATCCATTTCTTCTCATAATATGTCCAAAAAATTATGACTGTCTACGTCTAATTTCTCTAATGAATTTACGATGTGCATTTGTCTCCTGTAGTACTTGGTCATTGGTTTTTCTGTCTGTCCATGGTATTCTTTGCGTTTTCCTCAGAAAACACATTTCTGCAGCCATCAGATGTTTTTCAGCTTGACTTCACATCGTCCAAGTTTCACATCCATACAAAAGAACAGGCTCTATGTAGCACCTCAACACCCTTTTTCTCGTTTCAATTGACATCTTTTTATTGGTCAGTATGTTTTTTCATCTTGCTAAAGGCTACTTTCGCCATGGCGATTCTTGTTGTAATCTCTTCCAGGCATCTCCCATCAGATGTTATGACTGTTCCGAGATAATTGTACCGATTCACTTGTTGAAGAATATTCCCATTTACTTGTATATTACATTGTGGTATTTCGTTCTTCCTAGTGACGACCATAATCTGTGTCTTTTTACAATTTAATTCTAACCCCAGCTGCTCACTGTGTACAACAACCGCATCTACTAATTGTTGCAGATCCTGCGCATTGTCTGCAATAAATACTGTATCATCTGCATGTCTAATGTTATTGATGTTTCGTCCTCCAATGCTGATTCCATTTATATCTTCTACATGTCTGAAAATAGTTTCACTGTACAGGGAAAAAAGATTTGGAGACATTACACATCCCTGTCTAACACCTCTCTTAATAGGTTGATATTGTCCGACTTCATTATCAATCCTTACGGTAGCTTGTTGTTTCCAATATATGTTTTTTTATGTCTAATGTTTTTCCCATCAATTTGTAGATCTGCCTCTCGATCTCTGGTTATTTCTCCCGCCGTGTACAACCTCTTGCCCAAGGTGTCTGCAATGTCGTGTCTCTGTCTTCGTGCTGGACGATCCCCTCCACTTCTCACATGAACCAGGCCTGTCGTCACTGTTCGCCCCAAGCCACAGTGATATTGAATATGGTCATGAGTATGTCAGTGTCTGCTTGCTTGATCCAAAACCAAAAATTCCAAATTCGGTCTCGTTCAACCTGCTTCTTCAGGGTTGGTTAGAGTTGAGATCCGTGTTTTTGTGGGTTTTATCCTGTTTCTCTCTGTGCGCTCTTACGAGTGAGTATTAACTCGGACTGGTTACATAAGCGTTTGTGCCTGTGACGTCAGCTGGGGGGGGGGGGGGGGGGGGGGGGGTTGATCGGGGAGTTCTCCTTTGTGCTCGTTTCCTCTTGTGGTTTCTTTCGTCAGGGAAGGCTCCTGGCTCGTCTGGTTTGACTGGTTGCAGTCCTTATAAGGACTCTTTGTTTGTGGGCTTGTAGTGTTCTTTGCCTTTCCCTCTCGTCGTATTTATCCTCCCATATTGCCCACTGCTCTTCGCGAGGTTAGGTTGTTTCGTCTTTCTCGTCTGAGCTCCGGTTGTTTTCACATGTGCCGGATTCCTCCTGTGGGATTTCTTCAGGTGTCTGGGGGATTCTGGTTTCCCCCTTGAGATGCTTGGACATTGTGGTTGGACTGCTGGCTTTACCTTGCGGTTTCTGATTGGTCTTTAGTTTGGCTCCAGCTTGCGGCTTCTTTTCCGTCTTTTACGTGGCTTCTGCTTGTGTCTTTTGGCATTGTTCTTTGGAGGTAAGGACAGGCCAGGTATCTAGCTCCATGCTTGCCAAGTCAGTTGGCACACTTTCTGTTGTCGTTTGGCGCTCGGAAGTCCTTGTCCTGTTTGGCCAGCGGACATTCCTTGAAGGCGTGGTGTTCGGCGCAGTATCGGCAGATCTCTGTCTTACTGCGGTATGTTGTTCTGCTGTGGTCGGCCCTCTGGCATATTGAGCATTGAGTGATTCTTGGAATGAATCTTTCGGGATGTTGTACTTTCTTGTTCATAGCTACTGTGATCGGCATCTCGCTGCCCTCTGTTGTCACCACCGCCAAAGTTGTAGGGATCTTGGAGTATGTCAGCAGCCGCTCCGCTTTCAAGATTCGGATGTGGAGATTCTCCTGTTGTAGCTGCTTCAGGATCTGTTCATCTGTCAGCTCCACTTGGATGCGTTTGACAAACCATCTGATCGTCTGTGAGTCGATGTTTCCGACTCTGGTGTCTTTCTCCTCTCTCTGCTTCTCAGTAGTCTTGGCTATTGTCTGTGGTGGATTGTCGACTGTCTTCTTCATGGTTGCTTCATTTAAGGTTACTGTACATTTAAGGTTACTGTATGCTGTTAATATGTCAATTTTGTTTTTCATATTCAGTGTTTTCCTTCTCCTGGGTCCACGATATTCTAAACTTTGTTCTGTGGTTTCCTTCTCCTGGGTTCTCGATAGTCTAAATATTTATCTGTGGTTTCCTTCTCCTGGGTCCCCGATTTTCTAAACATTTTTCTGTGGTTTCCTTCTCCTTGGTCGCATTTTTCCGTGTTTTTCTTCTCCTGGGTCCAGAATATTCTAAACCTTCTTCTGTTTTCCTTCTCCTTAGTCCGCGATATTCTAAACATTTTTCTGTGGTTTCCTTCTCAGTGTTCCGCAATGATATCAGAGAAAGTTAATCCACCCGCAAAAATCAGTCCAGTGGACTCCCGAGTAGTTGGCAACCACAGGTGCCATTAGACTGTTAAAAGTTATTGCATGTCCTTTACATGACGTAGCAGTTAACCCCAACATTTTCTGGCTGATTGTGATTCCTGGGGTAAGTTAACGTTCAGTAGTTTGCCACTGCTTTCTGAACGACCGGCACCTATACCATTTCATTAAAAAATCAACACAGCTGTGTTTCGAACGCGGGTTTGCAGTATTATGAATCGCGTCCTTCACACCTTCGCCACGGTGTCCAGTGCACTCACTAGTAGTATAAACTACTTGTAGTATTAGTAGTACGTATATGGACTACGCTTGACATCAAAGCGAGAGAAGGCAACACAGTGTCCAGTGCACTCACTAGTAGTATAAACTACTTGTAGTATTAGTAGTACGTATATGGACTACGCTTGACATCAAAGCGAGAGAAGGCAACACAAAAACGTGGCTGACAAACAAACAAAGCGTGGTGTGTTGACCTGTGGTATCTCTTTTCTACGCCATGAACAGACATTCAATACCCGAGATATTATCCCAGGCGCACATTTTATCACAGGCTCACATTATCACAGGCGGGAAATAACGATTATTGGTCGATGCCTAGCTCTGGGATTGTGAAACAGCGGATGTTTGTTTCCTCAGCCACAGAGGTGTGTAGGTTTATATTAAACTGACACAGATAACACAGATGAGAGAGGATCGGTGATTCAGAGAGAGGATTCCGTGATTTAGACATTCAGTCATACAGTAAGTTACAGCCAGAGAAATATTCAGTTTCTTAATCTTAATCATTATTGAGATTACATTATCTATATTATCATATAGAACCCGTGTTGTTGTATGGTAGCGAATCATGGAATGTGAATAAACAAATTAAGAAAAGCTTGGAAGCAACCAATATGCGGTTCCTGTAACGAATGTTGCGAAAAGTAACTACCACTGATTGCCTGAAGGAGGCTAAAGAAACTAGAACATTATATGCAACTATAAGAAAGAAACGGCTGGTTTTGGTCATGTGATGAGAAGATAGGTTAACCCACTCCGACTTCCGAGGTACACATAACTTACATCCCCAAGTCAAGGACGAGAAATCAACATTTTAGTCCGCATAACTTACATCCCCAATGTCAAGGACGAGAAATCAACATTTTAGTCCGCATAACTTACATCCCCAAGTCAAGGACGAGAAATCAACATTTTAGTCCGCATAACTTACATCCCCAAGTCAAGGACGAGAAATCAACATTTTAGTCCGCATAACTTAATCCCCAAGTCAAGGACGAGAAATCAACATTTTAGTCCGCATAACTTACATCCCCAAGTCAAGGACGAGAAATCAACATTTTAGTCCGCATAACTTACATCCCCAAGTCAAGGACGAGAAGTCAACATTTTAGTCCAACTGACCGGTGTAGCGGTTGAACCCGCTACCTCGTCGCCATCAGCACACCGGATGTTTTAAGAGTTATCCCGCTTACCCATTCGAGAATGCCAACCCCCTCAATTAGTTGTAATATTCCAGGTGGCAATTCTGGAGATTTTCCAAAGTGAACGGGAGTAACTCCGCGATTCAGGTTCACTACAGCCTTCCCACGTGAGGCTTCGTCTTTCAGCAGAAGAAATCCTACCATCTTTGGCTGGCCGAGTTTGTTTTGTTTGCTTATTTGTTTTGTTTGCTTGTTTCTTGTGTTTGCTTATTTGCTTTGTTTGCTTATGTTTTATTTGCTTCTTTGTTTTATTTGCTTCTTTGTTTTATTTGCTTCGTTGTTTTGTTAACTTGTTTGTTTTGTTTGCTTATCTGTTTTGTTTGCTTATTTGCTTTGTTTGCTTATTTGATTTGTATGCTTATTTTATTTGTATGCTTATTTGTTTTGTTTGCTTTTTTGTTTTGTTTGCTTTTTTTGTTTTGTGTGCTTATTTGTTTTGTTTACTTGTTTTGTTTGCTTATTTGTTTTGTTTATTATTTGTTTTGCTTTCATTCTGAACAACGAAGTGGATTCACAGGCGTCAAAGTCTTTCGCCCTCGACATCTCTCGAAAAGCATTAATAATATCAACACGATCCATGCAGCGGATGTAGATCCAGCAAGTTGATCAGCTCGTTCATTTACCTCAATTCTCGCATGTCCTGGAACGAAGATGAAGGCGACTCTACAGACAAAAGACCCCCGCGGCGATTCAGCCCACTGTCTATATACAGATCCCGCCTCAACCTTTCGGATCACGGTTATTGAATTACGTAGTACCTCCCCCGATGTGTCTCCACCTTGCCGCGGTGGGGAAGCTTGTGTTTCCCTCTGACCCCATGTGCTTGCCGATGGATGAAAACTACATATCGGACAGCTTATGGGATAGGGGCCAGACTAAGAGAGACACAACCTGCTGCTCTGCGGGTAGACTGAACAGTCAGAGGTTTAAATCAGGCGCACGAAGGCAAAAGATTTGGTCCGGACAATACTCTAAGGCTCTCTGTCGAGGGTTGAGGCTGAACGCTCTAAGCCACAAACCCTCTGATCTGAGAGCCGGCCGATACCCACCCTCCGAAAATAGAAGTGAGATACTGAGCAAGCTACAAGCCCAGGTCTGATACCTGTTCGAAGGCTCTCAGCTGGGGGATATGAGGGATTCCCGGATGGGAGGGCCAGGCCGTTTCTCGTTCACTGCTGCACGAAGGTAAGGTGCTGAGCCGGCAGCACATGTAGCCTACCTCGTGAGCGAGTACAAAGTAAGAAAAGTGCCCCAGTCGAATTAAATGATTACGAAAACTGTCTGTATCTAACTCATAGAGAGTGTAGACAAAAGTGGAAAAAGTCTCAATAACACGAAATGGAACGCACGGCTAGCGAATCCATTGCGTGGTCCGAAGCAACAGCAAAAGCTTACCGAGTAGATGTCGCCCGCAGTCTGACCGTTCCTGGTGTGCGCTTGAGCAACCAGTGGCAAGCGAGATGCCCAACATACGGAAGTGAGGAATTAAAGCAGCCATGAGCAGGACGTGGCAACTCCTTGGGTGAGCCCAGTCTCAGAGCAATATGTGCCGGCTCTGCAATTATGGAAGCCTCCTTGGATAGCAAGGGAATGCCCATGGTCTGCCCCTGCCTTCCCTTGAGGGCCGACCACGATGTCGTTGATCGTTCTATCTTGACCAGCTGAGATGTGGGCGACACCACGACAATAAGTCTAACGTGCCTCGAAACCCGAGGAAGGCTAACCTCATTTAAAAAATGCCCGCCGGAAGTCGGAAGTGCCGTCCTACGGGTGGCAAACTAAAAATTGGCACTACGCATCTACGTCCGAGTGAAATGTCTCGTCCGAATGTCTCTCGTGCTAGGAACAGCTCTGACTACCTAGTTTCCGAATGCCGCTCTTGTTCGGAACAGCTCTGACTAGGTATTTTTCCGAATGTCTGTCGTGCCTGGAACAGCTCTGACGGGCGCAACGACAAGCACATGTCCGAAAACTCGCTTAGTGGATACCGTCTGCAGACCTGTCTGGTTTGTGCGGGAACGGCCCGGGGCGAACAAAATGCCCAATATACTGAAGTGAGGAATTAAAGCAGCCATGAGCAGGACGTGACGATTCCTTCGATGAATGTGTCGGCTCTGCAATTATGGAAGCCACCCAGGATGGCGGAAAATGCTATGGACTGTCCCTGCCTTCATTTGAGGGATGACTGTGCAGACTTTGACTGTTCCAACTTGACCAGCTGGGCTGTGGACAGTACCACAAAAGTGAGTCTCCCAGGATTGCTAACCTGGTCAAAAATGCACGCTAAAAGTCGGATGTGTTGGCCTAAGGGTTTCGATCCAAGGGTGCCTAACCAGACACACCGCAATCACATCTGAAAAAACACTCCGGATGAACGCAAAGAAGAAGAAGAAGAATTACTTAGTACACAAAAGTTGGTATAATGCTGTTGTGATTCTACCCACACTGAAGCCCGTATTCTTGCCATCACCTCCATCTCCACGCTGCTCGTGGTCATAGAGTGGTCAACCCTCGTTAGTGGCCTCTTAAGACATGTAAAGTATGTTACTGTGTGGCTATTCTTTGTTTCCCTGGTGGATCCCGGTAACGCACAGTTGGCTGTTAATAATTAATGCCATTATTCCTGCAGGCGTGTGTTAGCTTGTGAGCCAGGCTCAATCTAACTGGGGTGTGTGGTGTGTGGCATATGGTGTATGGTATATGGAGTGTTGTATAGTTAGTTAGTCCCGGCTCCAACTTCACAGCAACGGGTCGTCACCATTATGCTCCGTTCCTGTGTCTGTGAACATCACGCAAAATGCTCCTCACTGCCCTATGTGAAAAGTCGAACAGACAGGAGTCTCGACAAGTCAACAGCCCGCACAGGTGCAGTGTGCACAATACCGCCGTCAGAATACCAACACAAAAATCCTCCACGGAAAATAGTGTTGTATGTGGTGTGACGGTATATTGTGTGTTGTATGTAGTGTGGCTGTATGTTGTGTGTGGGTGTAGTATATGTAGAATAGCGATATAGCACAATCAGCATGGGAGTCGTCGTGACCCAGTGGGTTTCATTCTTCTTCTTCTTCTTCTTCTTCTTCTTCTTCTTCTTCTTCTTCTTCTTCTTCTTCTTCTGCTTCTTCTTCTTCTGCGTTCATCCGGAGTTTTTTTTTTTCGGACGTGATTGCGTTGTGCCTGTTTACAGCAGAGCTGCGTTCTTGCGCCGTTAGGCCGACACATCCGACTTCTGTGGGCATTTGTTGACCGGGTTAACCTTCCCGGGGCGGTCATGTTCGAATCTTCATTGAGATGGATTTTTTTACATTTATCTGAACGTTTTTTTTAGTTCAGACAGGTGGTCGATGTGATGCCGACCTGACCACTCACCCAGTGGTCTATACACATTCTGGATACACCCAATATGTCTCCAGGTGTGGAAACAAGGCCCGCTTTTTTCTTACATTTAAGAGTTGACATACAGGGTGTATTTTTAGTGACTGTGGGGTTTTTGAAAATATTGCCGTTCCAAGTTTTGTATTCACCCTCTGTGGAGTTCATGCAACATAAAAGGTAAATACAAAACTTGGAAAGGCAATATTTTCAAAAACCCCACAATCATTAAAAATGCACCCTGTACCAGTAAGCAAGTCTCTACGGCGAAGTGGTTACGACGCCTGCTTCACGCACCGAAGGTCGTGGGTTCGATTCCGGGCAACGTAGTTCGGTTCACGGGTGCAGTTTTCTCGGAGACTCCCGGCGGTCGTCGCTGGAGCAACAAGTTCGTGCTTTGCGCGACGCTTTAGCCAGACCGCCTTGTGGAATTATGGGATTCGCCCGAATACAATGAAGTCAATCCTCATGCCTGTTTAAACCCCTTGTTTACAAATAGTTGGTAAAGACGCAATGAGTTAATTATCAAGATAAACTTGTCTTGTTTGTGTTTGTTGGTAGGATAGCTTGTTGATTGGTTGGTATTCCCTCCGGAAGAGTAAGTTTTAATTCCAAACTTCGAAGCTTCGAGGTTCAGGTCGTTTGGCCACTGAGATTTATTTGGCTTGCATCTATTAGAATGAGTTGGATGTAGAGACTTTAATACGGCCCAATACCAAAGTACCATCCAAACTGGGAGTGTTTTCAAGATCTCTCCTTTCACTGATGACCCCGTAACTGATTAAGTGTCATGGGATGATTAATTGTCTTAATCGACTTCCCGTACCTGACATGGGCTTATATATCGCCGAAATGTTGTTACTGCGTTATAATACAACATGTAAGCTACTATATTAACAATAATAAAGTCATAACTGTGAGACACACTTCCCATTTTCTGTCATCCATTTTTGTTTGGTCCAAAACTACTTTTAGTTTAGCACTGAATCTGTTTACACCCCCAACGTCCTCCCCATAGTATTCATAGTAGACTAAGTAAAGGACCATTTTAGGCGTCTTAAAGCGCATTGGCTATCGGAGCTAGACCCACATTTGTATACATCAAAGGGCACTCAATGGGTGATGTGGTTAGTATCAAACTTTACTTCCAAAGACATTTCTTGTACCAATTTGAACTGCGTCGACTTGGGAGCCCAGATCAATGTTTAAAAAACCGAACCCGCCACAGTGTAGATCAGGGGTGGCCAACCTTTTCAGCAGGCGGGCCAAATTTCAGAAATAATATTTCCTGCCGGGCCACGCACCTACCTTTTTTTTTGTTAAATTAAAGTAAACAAGCAAGCGTGCTACAGCTTCGACCACAGGGTCGTTTCCCACTTCGCGGGCCGCAACATAACTAGCGGCGGGCCGCATGCGGCCCGCGGGCCTCGTGTTGGCCACCCCTGGTGTAGATGATCCCTCGACCATCAGGCCGGCAGTGGAGCGTCTAGCCACTAATCTACCGCGGCTACCTGTATTGTTCATGTCTGTCTCTAAATGTATTTCTCTACTTTCTAGCCAGGCATAAATGTCATTAATACAGCCGCGTGGCCTGACATAAATGTCGCCAACAGCCCATGGTAACCTGGCAACACATGTCCACAGCGTGTGGCCGCGCGCTTACACGGGTCTACGTGCAACATTCAGGGTGTCGTTTGTCGGGGATGCTCCTGCGGTTGTCATCTGCCAGTAGGCAGACAGACTGCTATAACACACGATGCATTTAGATACGATACTGGAAAGTCCTGATTGGTTATTGACAGTGAAATGAAAACACACTGCAAGAAACACGGGATGAAAGGCTAGTAATCTTTGAGCATAGAACATACTTGTGGTTTTACAGACCTATCTACCCGCCTACCTACTTACCTACCCACTCAATAGCCTATCTACCCATCTGCATAACCATGTACCTACCCAACCCACTCACCCAACAATGTACCTATCTGCTGAACCACCTACCCCGTCTTCTCACCCACCTATCAAATTATTTACCCTCCCCCCCCCCCAATCTTCCCACATACCCAACCACCTACCCACTTAACCATTTACATAGGTACTCAACAACCTACCTACCTAATTAATCACCTACCTACCTACTCAACCATCTACCTACTAGTCAGCAACCTACCTACCCACCCACTCAACCACCTGTACATTTACCTACTTACGTAACCACCCACTTACCTACTGAACCACCTACCTACTAACTTAACCAACGACCTACCTACTCAATCTCCATAGTCAATCTTTTACTAACTTATTTACTCAACCACCAGACTACCTACTTAACAATCTATTCACCAGCCTTCCTACTCACACACCTACTAACTTAGCCATCTATCTACCTACTCAAGCACCAACCTATGAACCCTACTGCCTACTTACTCAAACACCTACTTACCAATCTGCTAACTCAACCATCTATATTCTTCACCTATATCATTTATATTCCACCACCTACCCACCCACTCAGCAACGTTTCTGCCTAGAAACCAATCCATCTACATATTTAACCACTTTTTCGCATATCCTATTACCGGACAACGCTGTCAACGCCAGCATTTTACCGCATTTGTTGATTTCTTGGCAAGATTACGCTCAGTAGCTTGCCATTCCTTTCTGAGTTGCCTATCTACAAATATATTCAACCACACACCTATCTACTCTATCTACCTATCTGCCAAACAACGTATTTACTCATCTACCTACCTACTAACCACTTACCTACATACTTACCTACATGCAAACTGAAACATCTGTCTTCCCACCTAACTAACCAACCAAGCAACTAATCCAGACGGACAGACAGACATAGATTTGAAAACACACACACACACACACGCGCACACAGTAATACTAAATTAGTCACAAATCTATCAAAGTCGACACGACACAGGCAACTTACCTAAACGGTAACGAATTTAAACCAGCAACCACAAGCAAAGGTCACCACCGACCCGGTAAACACAACACAACCGCACCACAGACCCCACAAAGTTATTATCCAAAACCACAGATTCATCCATATTGAAAGCTTTCTTTAAAATGTCCAGCTTACACGCGACAATTAATACTACGAAATTACTAATTTGTTTAGTATTGCAAAGTTAATGTTAATACTTTTACTTCTGTATTAATTTTATATTACACAGCAACCAGTAACAACACTACGTTAACTTATTCAAGCATGCTGGCTAAATTTTAAAACGCACGATTGTATCTGTCGTTGTGAAAGCAAGTTAATTTATTATACGTCAAACATCCCCCAGCAGACGATTTTAGCCTGGTGGAAACTGACAGTGTAAACTGTTGCTCTTAGACATAAAAATGGGGACGCGGGCGGGCTACTGAAAAGACGCTGAGGGCAGTTCAAGTGGACTTTAGTTTCGCGATAAGATAACGGGGGAGATCTGCTGGAGAGGGAGGTGGCATTTGGTTGTAGAAATCCCTCCCTCCACCCCCCCCTCCCCCCCCCCCCCCCCCCCCCCCCGATAGATAGGAAGTGGGTGTGCGGGATCGTGTAGAACGATTCGGAGCTGTTCTCACACCTGCAAAAGACAGACTATGCGTCACCGATATGGGTATGTGAAAAATGTGAAGTTCGTGTTTCCTCACGAACCAGACAAACACTATTTTTCTTCTCTTTTTTTTCCCCCCCAGCAAACATTTGTAGAACCAGGGAATGTTTTAGTCAAGGGAAATAATTATGCGAAAAAAATAAAGGGTGACTTGGCGTGTGAGTCATCGTCCTTGATTTGGATTGCGTCATCTATTTGGGTAAGCAACAGGAAATCAAGGAGTAGGTTTCTGTATATCCTCTTTACAGGACATCGCTGTCAACACCCGCATTTTACTGCTGTTTTTGATGTCTTGGCACATTTACGCTCAGTAGTGTGCCGTCTCCCTGGCACTCGTAATCCCGTATAACCACTACGAAGCAATGCTGCGCGAGATTTGGCAACAGATCGCGACGTGCTGGTTACTTGCGGAGGGATGTGAACCGGTCCCAGAATGCAATGGCAAACTACTGAACTAAAACGTGCCAAGACATCAACAGCAGCTGAAAAATACTGGTGTTGACTGCAATGTCCTGTAAATGATATGCGAAAAAAAAAAAATGAAAAGTTTGCCATTGCTTTCTGAACGACCGGCTCCCATAACAATTCGTTAAAACCCAGCGCAACGGCGTCTGCTGCTAAATCGCGCACAGCTATGTTTTGAACGCAGGTAAGCGGGCTTACGAATTGCGTCCGTAAAACCTTCACCAAGGAGTCCGGCACGGGGTACACAATTACAATTACAAACAACCGAGGACGTTGCGGTGACAAGCTTTCATCAGCAAACACGAGAAAGAAACAAACCATATCAACACACACAACACGGGGCTAACTATTATGGAACCATGTGAAATACACATAGGCTAAGTTATAAGTTAGTTGAATGTCTTGTACGGGACGTCGGAATCAACCGCGTCATTATCTGGCTGTCTGTCACTTTAGTCAGACGTTCAGGAAACAAATGAAAGTAACATTGCTTAGACAATCACAAGAAGTGAAGAAAATACGCTGGCACTGGATAGAACATAGATTGTACATCTGGCAAAGACTGTGTTTGGAATCAGAAGGGCACAAGAAATAGAGGAAGACACAAAAACACACGGAGAAGACAAGAAGAGACAATTTGAATAATATGGGGTGTACATGAACGGGGTTGGGTTGGGTAGCTAAAATAATATGGGGTGTACATGAACGGGGCTGGGTGGGGTAGCTAAAATAATATGGGGTGTACATGAACGGGGCTGGGTGGGGTAGCTAAAATAATATGGGGTGTACATGAACGGGGCTGGGTGGGGTAGCTAAAATAATATGGGGTGTACATGTACGGGGTTGGGTGGGGTAGCTAAAATATTATGGGGTGTACATGAACGGGGTTGGGTGGGGTAGCTAAAATAATATGGGGTGTACATGTACGGGGTTGGGTGGGGTAGCTAAAATATTATGGGGTGTACATGAACGGGGCTGGGTGGGGTAGCTAAAATAATATGGGGTGTACATGTACGGGGTTGGTTGGGGTAGCTAAAATATTATGGGGTGTACATGAACGGGGCTGGGTGGGGTAGCTAAAATAATATGGGGTGTACATGTACGGGGTTGGGTGGGGTAGCTAAAATATTATGGGGTGTACATGTACGGGGTTGGGTGGGGTAGCTAAAATAATATGGGGTGTACATGTACGGGGTTGGGTGGGGTAGCTAAAATATTATGGGGTGTACATGTACGGGGTTGGGGGGGGGGGTAGCTAAAATATTATGGGGTGTACATGTACGGGGTTGGGTGGGGTAGCTAAAATAATATGGGGTGTACATGAACGGGGCTGGGTGGGGTAGCTAAAATATTATGGGGTGTACATGAACGGGGCTGGGTGGGGTAGCTAAAATAATATGGGGTGTACATGTACGGGGTTGGGTGGGGTAGCTAAGGGAATGACGGTTTGGAGTGAATGTATTGCAAGCCTATGCTCCATCATCATCATCATCATCATCATCATCATCAAGTACCCTGCCAACTGGCATCGGTGTTTATGACTCTCCACAGGTCTCGGTCTTTGGTGTTCTGGATCAACTCTGCTGCTGATATTCCTCCATGCCACTGTCTTAACCCATTCCGCATGATTTCTCTTCGTCTGCTTATGTCCCTCTCATCCCCTCGATCTTTCCAGTTGTCACGATGTTTTCCAATGCCTCTCTTCTCATCACATGACCGAAGAAAGCTGTTTGTCTCATTCTTATTGTTGTATATAATGTAAAAACAAGTTTCATTAACTTCTTTCAGACAATCATTGTTAGTTACTCTGGCAGTCCTAGGAATTCGCAACATTCGTCTCAGAAACCACACCTCTGTTGTTTCAAAGATCTTCCTTATTTGTTCATTTATGTTTAAGACTAGAGTACAGATAGAAGTCAAAGCCAGACAATATTCAAAATTACAGCTATAGTTACCGATTGGTAGCGTTGTTGTTGGTGTTGTTGTTGTTGTTGTTGGTGTTGTTGTTGTTGTTGTTGTTGTCTCTACTTCTTTCTTCTACTCCTATGATCATCATACAATACATGTGTCTTTAGTTATGAACCGTCTTAGTGGTCTCAAAGGGTTCCCCAATTGATATTTATCAGAAAGAGACAAACAGTGTTCTTGGTTGCACAATGAGAAGAGAAGCATCGGAGAACATCGTGACGACTGGATAGATTAGAGGTATTAGAAGCAAGGGCAGACAGAGAGAAATAAATTATGCACGGTGGACTAGTACACGACAAAGAGGAAAACAAAACGGTGCGTGTCGTTTGAAGACGTTTGCGATCAAACTCAGGTTGGGAGGTCATCAAGGCCGAATACACAAGAGAGCTTGCTCTTATACTTCCGGTGATGCCGAGGTAGCCTTACACCGGTCAATTGGACTAAAATGTTGACTTCTCGTCCTTGATTTGGGGACGTAAATTACAAGTAAATCTGAAGTCGGAGTGGGTTCGTCTGATGGTGAGGGACACTGGTAATTGGGAAACGTAATCAACAGCCAAAAATCCAAACTAGAAATATAGGATGTATGTTTAATGACTGTGCAGTGTTTGGAAATATTGCCAGCCCAAGGTTTGTATTCACCCTCTGTGGAGTTCATGCAACATAATAGCTAAATACAAAACTTGGAACGGCAATATTTTCAAACACTGCACAATCATTAAAAATATATCCTGTAGTAGTACGTGTATGGACTACGCTTGAGTCCAAAGCGAGCAAAGACCAAAAAAAAAAAACCATGTTGATTTTCTCGGCAAATATCGTCAGTAAAATGTGTGCAGAACACCAAGACGCGAGATCTGTGGACAGACACGAACACATGGGCCGCTTTGCACGGCACACGATGATGATGATGAGGGGACCCAAGAACCCGACTGGCCAAGAGGGAAAAAAAAGACTCGCCTTTGCTGGAGAATAAACCCATCATCATCATCATATGCCATGCCTATAAGCGTGGGTGGTCATGTTTCGCCACCCCAAACGATCACCAGAGTCGTGGATCAGCTCTTGTCTCGACCATGTCATGTGGCCTTCACCCCCTCCCATTCAACTAAATCGTTCAGCTAGTATCTGCTATTACTCATCCAGAAAACAACGCTCTTGAGAAAACTCAACGGCGCGTTAGAACTGACCTTACCTGTGGAGGGAAAAACGGTTTTAAGACGCTAGTTTTGGGGATTTGCACACGACATATTAAAGAGACGAGGGGACATAATCTTAAGATGACTTGGTTTGTAAGCAGGTCAAAAGGTGAGAGTACAGGAAGTTGTGGGCGGACCTTAAGTTACACACGAACCTGGCGTGACCTATATTAACAGAAGATGAAATCTGCAAATAGAAAAGTGTCGAATAATGCTTGTTACTCATGTGAACAGTCCAAATTGTGAATGGTAAAGGGGATAATTTTAGGAGAAACGGAGTTCAAATGTCTGAAGATTACAAGGCCATAGATTATGACACTAAATACGGACCAGACTAGACGCGCCAGCTTTCAAATGTCAAGTTTTTCAGGGTGTTGTAAAGTCTCACTACACTTTGTACGTAGAACAAATTTGATGATGTCATTAACAATGTGCTAACAAAAAAATCATTAAATTAGTTACAATATTACAGTATCGGCCCGGCTCTCACATTCGAGTGTTTATAGCTTAGAGGCGTTCAGCCATATCCCTCAGCTGAGAGCCTTGGAGTATGTGTCCGGACCAAGATTTTCTGCCTTCGTGCGCCTGATTTGAAACTTTTGACTGCTATCCTCAGTCTACCTGCAGAGCAGCAGGTTGTGTCTCTCTAGGTCTGGTCTCTAACCCCGGTCCTGTCCGACACATAGTTGTGCTTCCGTCGGCTTAGCTCTTGGAGTCACTAGGACACGCAAGTCCCCCTCACCCCCACCGCGGCAAGGTGGAGACACATGGGTGGGGGGTGGGGGGTTAAATTCTAAGACAGAGATTATGGTCGTTAGTTGGAGGAAAGAAATACCACAATATGACATACTGGTAAATGATATTCTTAAACAAGTGCATCGGTACAACTATCTCGGCACAGTCATAATATCCGGACCAATATTTACTGCTATGGTCAAACGCTGTTTTGGGGAAGCTGGAAAGTATCAAAGAAGTATAGGGGTGTATTATTAATGACTGTACTTACTATGTTGCATAAACTTTACAGAGGGCGAATACAAAACTTGGACCGGCAATATTTTCAAACACTGCACAGTCATTTAAAATACACCCTGGTATAACAGGTGTTGGAAATATCCACCACGGGATTCAAGACATGACTGTACACGTCTCTTCATATTGTCAAAAACCTTCTTCAACGTGTCTGTTGTTATTTATTTAATGGTAATTCTGATTACTTCTTTCAGGTCCTCAATTGTGCGTACATTATTGTTGTAAACATTTCCTTTCAAGAAACCCCATAGAAATACTCCAGCAGACGTCAGCCATTCACTGCATATTGCTTCACGATGAACTGTGGAGCACATTTTTATGACGTCATCAAATTTACTCTACATACAAAGTGTAGTGAGACCTTACAAACACCATTTACTTCTTCTTCGTTCTTCTTTCAATAGGTGTGCGTCTGCCCTATTTACGCACCTCAGAGAACGCATGTCTGGTTTCACTTCATCATCATCAAGTGAATGCCAGCTGGCGTAGGCGTTCATGTCTCTCCACATATCTCGGTCTTTGGTGTTCTGGATCAACCTGGTGAAGATATTCCTCCATGCTTCCGTGTTCAGTCCAAGCAGTATCATTTCTCTTGGTCTGCCCCTGCCTCTTTTCCTATTGATCTTTCCAGTTGTCACGGTGTTCTCCAATAGCCTTCTCTACCTATCACATGATCAACTATAGCTGTTTGCCTTCTTCTTCTTCTTTTCTTCTTCTTCTTCTTCTTCTTCTTCTTCTTCTTCTTCTTCTTCTTCTTCTCCTTCTTCTTCTATTTCTCTTCATCCTTGTCCTCCCCCTCCCCTCCTCCTCCTCCTCCTTCTTCCCCCGCTTCTTCCCTTCTACTGCTGCTGCGGTCCTTCCATACCATTTTTTAAACTGCTTGATATATTTTCACTGTCTGCTTGCAGCAGAGCTGCGATACTTGTGCCTTTTGGCCGACAGCTTCCTCTCACGTGTTTGCATGGTTTGCTTCCTCAGCAATCTACCTTTGAAACTCTCAGTGGTTCTAAAACTCCCTCTGCAAGCACCAGCAATGGTACAAAAGCCTTTTTAAACACTGTCCTTGTGCCATACACATGTCTGGGAACCATTGGTCAATACAAACGGTAATCCCAGGAGGTTGAGGAGTTGCAAGATTGGTGGGTGCAACACACAGATGCGGAGGTGCCGCTCACCGATGACAAGGTTTCTTTGAGGTGGTGTTGAAAGGTCGGCGGTTGACGATTATTCAGCAGGAAAGTGGATGGCAACAAAAGGAGGACAGGGAGTGGAGTCTGGTTAAGTGAGGCGTGGAGACGCTGCCCTAAGCTAGAACTAACGTGAATCATCCCTTTTTTCAGACCATCGTTAGTCACGCTCTCATAAACGGATTAAAGTAAAGGTCAAGGGTGATCTTATAGCAAATACTACCGTAGGGGCTAACAAAACATATCACTAGAAGACTCGACGAAAGCAAAGACACATACACATAGGAAGCACCATTTCCACAAAACTCGACGAACAAACAACACAAGAATACTTAGCTAGACTACTGCACTATCACAATCAGAGGCGTAGCGAGGTTGGAAAGTTAGGGGAGCAAGCACATAGACACGTGCTTTCGAAAAACAAATATGAATGCCTAGGACAGTGGTTCTTAACCTTTTTTGGCCCATGCCTCCTTTTACCGTATGTTCAGAACGTCATTCCCCCCCCCCCCCCCCTTTTCGAATGTCCTCCCTATAAATCCCCCCTCCACCCTTACACAGTATACATAAAAATGGAAGCTAAATTTAATCACACATACTAGAACAAGTCTAGACATCTACATAAAACGTGATTTGTGGGTGTACTGTCATTTGCCATTTACTGCCAGTATAGTATCTTGCGGTGTATGGCAGAGGGGTCTTTGAGCCTGAAGAATTAAGGCCGCCTGGCTAGTGCAGTCGCCGCGAACTGTGCAGGTTAGGATTTTCTTTTTGCCCCCGACAGAAAAAAATCCCACACCTTACCGAGTGATCGAACCCGGGTCTCCCGAAGGGGAGAGTCCGGCGTTCTAGCCACTCGGCCAGCCGCTCGTCTTGTGGGTGTACTTACGTCATAAAACGAATTTCATTAGGGCGAGAAGTACAGAACCGTTAAATTTAGAGGGGAATAACAATATCAAGTAACTGGTTCTTGTATTAATGCGATCTTGAAATAATCTTAATCCCCCCCCCCCCCCCCCCCGCCCGGAAACCCTAAAATTCCCCTGGGGGGGGGGGAAATTCCCCACCGGTTGAGAACCACTGGCCTAGGATGACTTTTATCGCACTAATTAACCAGATGGAATTGGGGTCGTAACTTCAATAATATTAGATAAGCGGATGATACAGCGTTGATTGCAGACAATGAACACGATCTGCAACATTTAGTAGATGCGATTATTGTACAGTGAACCACAAGGGTAATTAAATTCTAAGACAGATTATGGTCGTCAGTTGGAGGAAAGAAATACCACAATATGACATACCGGTAAATGGTAATATTCTTAAACAAGTGCATCGGTACAACTATCTCGGAATAGTAATAACATCAATAACAAGAAGAAGAAGAAGAAGAAGAAGAAGAAGAAGAAGAAGAAGAAGAAGAAGAAGAAGAAGAAGAACATTTAGTAGATGCGGTTATTGTACAGTGAACCACAAGGGTTAGAATTAAATTCTAAGACAGAGATTGTGGTCGTCAGTTGGAGGAAAGAAATACCACAATGTGGCATACCGGTAAATGGTAATATTCTTAAACAAGTGCATCGGTACAACTATCTAGGAACAGTAATAACATCTGATGGGAGGTGCCTTGAAGAGTTAGAACAAGAATCGCCATGGCGAAAGTAGCCTTCTGCAAGATGAAAACTTACTGGCGAATAAAAAGATATCAATTTCAACGAGAAAACCAAATGTTGAAGTGCTACATAGAACCTATACTTCTGTAAGGGTGTGAAACGTGGACGATGAGCAGACAAGCTGGGGAAAAAAAAAACAACAACAACAGTAACATCTGATGGCAGTGGAAATGTGGTTTCTGAGAAAAATGCAAAGAATACCATGGACAGACAGAAGATCGAATGAGCAAGTCCTACAAGAGGCAAATGAAAACAGGCAAACTGATTAGAGAAATTAGACGTTGAAAAATTAGACGTTTTTTGACTTTTTGACCATGGGCTTAGCAGCTGGCCGAGTGGCTAGAACGCCGGACTCCCATTCGGGAGACCCGCGTTCGATCCCTCGGTAAGGTGTTAGATTTTTTTTCTGTCGGGGGCAAAAAGAAAATTCTAACCTGCACAGTTCGTGGCGACTGCGCTAGCCAAGCGGCCTTAATTCCTCAGGCTCCCTTTGCCATACACCGCAAGGTACTATGTTGGCAGTAAATGACAGTTGACAGACCATGGGCTTGAGGTCTTCACGTCCCCCAGTAGTTTGTCTAGAAGGGTCACTTCTTTGAGTCTTCTTCTTCTTCTGCGTTCATCCGGAGTGTTTTTTTTTTTCTTCAGATGTGATTGCGGTGTGTTTGGTTAGGCACCCTTGGGCCGAAACACTTAGGCCAATACATCCGACTTTAGTGTGCATTTTTTACCAGGTTACATTCCTGGGGGACTCTCACCTTTGTGGTGCCGTCCATATCACAGCTGGTCAAGTTAGAACGGTCGTATACTTCACGATCAGCTCTCAAGGGAAGGCAGGGACAGTCCATGACATTATCCACCATCCAGGGTGGCTTCCATAGTTGCAGAGCCGACACATAGCGCTCTGGTGCTGGGCTCACCGTGGGAATCACCACGTCCTGCTCTTGGCTGCTTTAATTCCTCACTTCAATGTATTGGGCCTTTCGTTTGCTACGTGCCGCTCCCAGCACAACCAGGGACGGTGGGCCTGCAGATGGTATCCACTCAGCGAGCTTTCGTTTCGGACATGTGCTAGTCGCTGTGCCCGAAAAACAAACAAGTTAGAGCTGTTCCGGGCACGACGGACTTTCGAAAACTAGCTAGTCAGAGCTGTTCCGGTCACAAGGACATTCGGAAAACTAGATAGTCAGAGCTGTTACGGTCACAGGGACATTCGGAAAACTAGATAGTCAGATCTGTTCCGGGCACGTGGGACATTTCACTCGGGCGTTCTTGCGTGTTGCCAGTTTTAATTTGCCACCCTTAGGCCTGCACATCCGACTTCGGCGGGCGTTTTTGATCAGGTTAACAGTCCTGAAGGTTTCGAGAGACATTTTTGTGTGGTGTCGCTCACATCTCAGCTGGTCAAGGTAGAACGGTCAAAGACATCATGGTCAACCCTCAAGGGAAGGGAGGGGCAGACCATGGGCATTCCCTGCTATCCAAGGAGGCTTCCATAATTGCAGAGCCGGCACATAGTGCTTTGAGACTGGGCTCACCCGAGGAATCGCCACATCCTGCTCGTGGCTGCTTTAATTCCTCACTTCCATGTATTGAACATTTCGTTTTTCCACTCGTTGCTCCCCACATAGAACAGGGACGGACAGTCTAAGGACGACATCCACTCATCAAGCTTTCGCTTCGGACTTCCACGTGATGGATTCGCCAGTCAAGCTTTCCATTTCGTGTATTTGAGACTTTTCCCACTTTTGACTACACTCACTCTATGAGTGTAGATACAGACTTTCATCTTCGTGCGACTGAACCGCTTTGCCACCTTAAGTATCGCTCACGAGGTAGGCTACATGTGCTGCCGGCTCAGCACACTACCTCCATGCATCAGAGAGCGAGTGACGGCCAGGCCCTCTCATCCGGGGATCCCTCATATCCCCCAGCTGAAAGCCGTCAAACAGGTATCTGAACTAAGCATGTAGCGTACTCAGTATCTCACCTCCATTTTGCAGTAGGTGAGTATCGGCCCGGCTCTCACATCCGAAGGTTTATAGCTTAGAGGCGTTCAGCCATATCCCTCAGCTGAGAACCTTAGAGTATGTGTCCGGACCAAGAATTTCTGCCGTCGTGCGCATGATTTGAAACTTTTGACTGCTATCCTCAGTCTACCTGCAGATCAACAGGTTGTGTCTCTCTTGGTCTGGCCCCTAACTCAAGTCCTGTCCGACACATAGTTGTGCTTCCGTCGGCTTAGCTCTTGGGGTCACTAGGACACGCAAGCCCCCCCCCCCCCCCTCCTCCCCACCGCGCAAGGTGGAGACACATGGGGGGGGGGGGGGGGAATTAAATTCTAAGACAGAGATTATGGTCGTCAGTTGGAGGAAAGAAATACCACAATGTGACATACCAGTAAATGATAATATTCTTAAACAAGTGCATCGGTACAACTATCTCGGAACAGTAATAATATCTGATGGGAGGTGCCTTGAAGACTTAGAACAAGAATCGCTTTGGCAAACGTATCGTTCTGCAAGATGAAAACATACTGGCCAATAAAAGGATGTCAATTTCAACGAGAAACAAAAAACGTTGAAGTGCTACATAGAACCTATACCCCCTCTGCTGTGTGTCCACCGTGACGAGGTAGAGGGGCTTGTGCGTCCCAATGACCCCAAGAGCTATGCCGACGGTAGCACAGCTACTGGTAGGGCCACCCATGTCGGACAGGTCAAGGGAGAGGGACCAGACGAAGAGACACACAAACCTGCTGCCTTGTAGGTAGACTGGGGACAGTCAAAGGCTAGGGAAAGCACCCCGAATAAATGCTTGTCGAAATCGGATGTACTGAGCCACAGGCTTGACAAAGCAGTGCAACGTAAAACCTGCTGCCTTGTAGGTAGACTGGGGACAGTCAAAGGCTAGGGAAAGCATCCCGAATAAATGCTTGTCGAAATCGGATGTACTGAGCCACAGGCTTGACAAAGCAGTGCAACGTAACTTAATTCATGATGTCACAAATCAAAATTAATCGTTATGGTGCTAATCCCGTGAAGTCCCATCAGGCGGCGATAGTGCCGGGCCCCCTGCCTCGAGGGGGTCCACTCATGACTACTGGTGGTCACCTTCCCCTGTGCTGTGGAGTCAAGGCACAGAGGAGTGGGTTAAGAGCTATTGACCAAATACCCCGGACACTCAACATACTACAGTGGAATGCCGAAGGAGTTTACAAGAAGAAAGACTCCCTAACACAGCGTCTTCATAAAGATAGAATAGATGTGGCATGCATTCAAGAGACACACCTCAATGCCAATCACAAATTCTCAGTCAGAGGATATCAGACCACACGGTTCGACCGCGAAGGACACAAAGGAGGAGTTCTAATACTTACACGAAATAAAATACCTTGCAGCGAAGTATCTGTGATCTCTGACAACCAAACAGAAATTATAGGTGTTGATATAATGATAAAGGACGTGAAAATAAGAATCTACAATCTGTATAGCCCAGCAGATAAGGACCTTACACTCTCAAACATGAAAATCCCCTCTGCCGTGCGTCCACCTTGACGAGGTAGAGGGGCTTGAGCGTTCCAATGACCCCAAGAGCTATGCCGACGGTAGCACAGCTACTGGTAGGGTCACCCATGTCGGACAGGTCAAGGGAGAGGGACCAGACGAAGTGACGCACAAACCTGCTGCCTTGTAGGTAGACTGGGGACAGTCAAAGGCTAGGGAAAGCATCCCGAACAAATGCTTGTCGAAATCGGATGTACTGAGCCACAGGCTTGACAAAGAAGTGCAACGTAACTTTATCATTTCATGATGCCACAGATGAAAATTAATCGTTATGGTGCTAATCCCGTGAAGTCCCATCAGGCGGTGATAGTGCCGGGCCCCCTGCCTCGAGGGGGTCCACCCATGACTACTGGTGGTCACCTTCCCCTGTGCTGTGGAGTCAAGGCACAGAGGAGTAGGTTAAGAGCTATTGACCAAACACCCCGGACACTCAACATACTACAATGGAATGCAGAAGGAGTTTATAACAAGAAAGCCTCCCTAACACAGCGTCTTCATAAAGATAGAATATATGTGGCATGCATTCAAGAGACACACCTCAACGCAAATCGCACATTTTCAGTCAAGGGATATCAGGCCACACGTTTCGACCGCGAAGGACACAAAGGAGGAGTTGTAATACTTACACGAAATACAATACCTTGCAGCGAAGTATCTGTGATCTCTGACAACCAAACGGAAATTATAGGTGTTGATATAATGATAAAGGACGTGAAAATAAGAATTTACAATCTATATAGCCCGGCAGATAAGGATCTTACACTCTCAAACATGGAAATAACTGACACAAATTGCATTGTTGTCGGAGACTTTAATAGCCGTTCAGAAAGATGGGGATACCCAGATACTGACAAAAGAGGAGATGAAGTGGAGGACTGGGAAATAGACTCAAATCTCCATCTACTTAACAAAGCGGATGACACACCGAGCTTCTACTCCAGAAGATGGATTACCACTTCTACTCCAGACTTAGCTTTCTGCACAGGAGACATCCTCCACAAAATCGATCGCCATGTGCTGGACCAATTAGCAGGTAGTGACCACAGACCAATCAAGCTTGTAATAAATATATGGAGTATGTTCCACAGGAGCAAAAGCCTTTGCCCCGTTGGAATTACAAACGAGCAGATTGGGACAGATTTGCCATACTAACAGACAAATATTGTGAAAACGTAAATACACGATATGGCAACATGAAGCAAATGGTGGAAAGTCTAAACAGAGCAATAATACAGGCGGCCACTGAGTCTATTCCAAGAGGAGCAAGGAAAAATTACAAACCATACTGGACTGAAGAACTACAATTTTTGGAGGACAAAGTTGAAGATGCTAGGAAGACCGCAGAGAGAGAACAAACAACTGAAGCGAACATCTCTCTCAAAGCCATCTCAGCAAAATATAAAAGAACAGTAAATCAAACAACAAGAGATTGTTGGAGGAAAAAAACAGAAAACCTGAATTTTGACAGGGATGGAAACAAACTATGGAAACTAGTGAAAGCCATGAACAATGAAGGACCTAGAAACAAACAAATAACAATTAAACAAGGAAATGCCTTGCTTACAGGAAAA
This sequence comes from Cepaea nemoralis, assembly GCA_014155875.1. NCBI lineage: Eukaryota > Metazoa > Mollusca > Gastropoda > Stylommatophora > Helicidae > Cepaea > Cepaea nemoralis. The sequence goes on along the minus strand of JACEFZ010004774.1, from coordinate 1,088,202 downwards.
AAGGCTGCAAATGCACTAATGGAACACTATGCCAGTGCAAACCACATTGATATTACAGCCGAACAGAAGAAAGCAATCAAAGATAAACAGATACATCATACATATACAGAGACAGCAGCAGAATATATGATGGCAAATCTAACAATGGAAGAAATGGAACAGGCAATGAATACCCTAAAAAAGAAGACATCACCAGGAAAGGATGGAATCACAAATGAAATGCTAATAGGACTAGGCACTAAGGCAAAAAAGAAACTACTAGCAGTCCTAAATTACAGCTGGAAGAGGGGAATAGTCCCACAGGCATGGAAGGAAGCTATACTAATACCAGTCCCAAAGAAAGGAAAAGACCTGGAAGAACCAAATGGCTATCGACCTATCAGTCTTCTTAGCTGTGTAGGAAAATTAATGGAACGCATTATCAATGGCAGGCTAACATGGCATCTGGAAGAAAACCAACTCTTAACACCTCACCAAGCAGGATTCAGAAAGTACAGATCTACTGAAGATCAAATAACCTATATAGCTCAGGAAATAGAGGATGCCTTCCAAGAGAAAAAGCACACACTAGCAGTCTGGATAGATTTAGAAAAAGCATTTGATAAAGTATGGAAGGAAGGACTGAAAGTAAAACTGCAAAAAATGCATGTTTGCGGGAAAATGTACAAATGGATCAGCCACTACCTTGAGAACAGAACTGCCAGGACAAAAGTACAAGGACAAACCAGCAAAATGATGCTGTTGGAGCAAGGTGTCCCCCAAGGAGGAGTTCTTTCACCAACATTATTCCTAGCATATATAAACGACATCACGGAAAATTTTCCAGCCAGAGTACACACATCATCCTTTGCAGATGACCTAGCCATATGGACATCTGAAGAATATATTAGTACAGCTAACAGCAGAATACAGCAAGCCCTATTAGCGCTAGAGGACTGGTCAAAATCATGGCTAGTGAAGATAAGTGAGGAGAAAACAACATGCACAGTGTTCTCCCTCTCAACTAAAACTCAGCAACCTAAGCTGGTATTGAATGGAAAAATATTGCGCCATGAAGAAAATCCAAACTATCTAGGAGTCACCTTTGATCGTCGCCTGACATGGAAGACACAGGTTGAGAAAAATCGAACAAGAGCAAGGCAAAGAATGGCAATCATGAAAAAGCTTGCTGGTACAACATGGGGAGCAGATGAGAAAGTTCTCAAGAAGTTATATACTGGACGGGTGAGGCCAGTACTGGAATATGGCATTGCAGCTTGGGCAACAGCAGCTAAGTCAAACTTTAACAAAATAAGTAGAGTCCAAAATCAAGGAATGCGAATCATAACTGGAAGCCTGAAGACAACGCCTATTAATGAATTAGAAAAGATCACTTGTTTACAACCAATGCAGGATAGAAGAGATAGCAGAGCCCAGCAACAAGCAGAAAAATTTAGAAGATTGACAGACCACCCTATGTACAACAGATTTAATGGTTTTGGAAAGGGAAGACTGAAGCGTAGCAACTTTGTAGAAACTGCAAAACGAAGGATTAGGTCAGATCCTATTCTTAACATATCAACAGTCAAGCCCATACACAATGCACACAAGTTCCCAGCTTGGAGACAGCAGCAACTGCCTGAGATGATAGAAAACATTCCTGGTATTGAGAAAAAGAACACTCAGCATGAAACCGAAAGAAGAGAAATAACCCTAAACTACATAAAAGAACATTACCCAAGCAGGAATTGGACCCATGCATATACAGATGGATCAGCCAAAGATTCAATAGAGAATGGAGGAGGAGGAATTCTCCTAAATTTAAAAAATGGAGCGAAAAAAAAAACATTCAATGGCAACTGGAAAATTTTCAAGTAACTTCAAAGCGGAGGTAGAGGCTCTGAAAACTGCAGCAGAAATGCTCCTGATGGAGGAAAATAAAGAGAAGCAAATAGCTATCTTCACAGATGCAAAGTCAGCTGTCTCAATACTGAAGAGCAATAACAGCACAGAACTAACTGACCTAAGAGCAGCACTCCATGGTCTATGCCAGAAATCCAAAAAAGTTGTAATACAGTGGATCCCATCACATTGCAGTATACCTGGAAACGAAGAGGCTGACAGACTGGCAAAAGAGGGCGGACGACTACCACAGCCTGACATAGACATAACCTATAATGAGGCAAAGAGGTTGATAAAAAGCACTTATAGAACCAAATGGGAATCAGAGCATCCAGGCCATCAGAAGGATGATGCATATTACAAACTCGACCGAAGAGAACAAGTAGCAATCTTCAGACTCCGCACAGGACATAACAGGCTGAAATACCACTTGTTCAATAAACTAAAGATAGGAGATACCGATGAATGTAATTGTAGAACTGGAAAAATGACAGCAAAACATTTGCTGCAGGATTGCCCAACGTATGCAGAACAGAGAAAGATATTTTGGCCCACACCTGCTTCATTTGAGGACAAGCTCTATGGAGATATCAACAAGCTAAAGTTGACCGCAGATTACTTTAACTATATACAGGTTGACATTTAAAGGTGCATGAAGACCCAGAGGCATGAAATGGAATATTGCTTGGATAGCAAATCCATTACGTGGAAAGTCTGAATCAAAAGCTCATTGTGTGGGCTTCATAAAAAGGTGGAAAAGTGTCCTAGTGGCACGAAATGGAATATTGCTTGGATAGCAAATCCATTACGTGGAAAGTCCGAATCAAAAGCCCACTGTGTGGGCTTCATAAAAAGTGGAAAAGTGTCCTAGTGGCACGAAATGGAATATTGCTTGGATAGCAAATCCATTACTTGGAAAGTCTGAATCAAAAGCCCACTGTGTGGGCTTCATAAAAGGTGGAAAAGTGTCCTAGTGGCATGAAATGGAATATTGCTTGGATAGCAAATCCATTACGTGGAAAGTCCGAATCAAAAGTCCACTGTGTGGGCTTCATAAAAGGTGGAAAAGTGTCCTAGTGGCACGAAATGGAATATTACTTGGATAGCAAATCCATTACTTGGAAAGTCTGAATCAAAAGCCCACTGTGTGGGCTTCATAAAAGGTGGAAAAGTGTCCTAGTGGCACGAAATGGAATATTGCTTGGCTAGCAAATCCATTACATGGAAAGTCCGAATCGAAAGCTCACTGTGTGGATGTCATCTGCTGACTGCATACTTCTGGTTTCCGGAAGAACAGCCTATGGTGAACGGAAGGCCCAATATACGGAAGTGAGGCTAAGCAGCCATGTGCAGGACGTGACGATTCCTTGGGTGAGCCCAGTACCAGAGCGCTATGTATCGGCTCTGCAAGTATGGAAGCCTCCTTGGATGGCGGGGAATGCCCATGGTCTGCCCCTGCCTTCCCTTGAGGGCTGACCAGGATCTTTGGCTGTTCTATATGGACCAGCTGGGATGGGGGATAACACCACAACAGTGAGAGTCAAACGTCCTAAGAAACCCCCGGGAAGGTTAACCCGGTCAACAAATGCCCGCAGAAGTCGGATGTGTCGGCCTAACGGCGCAAGAACGCAGCTCTGCTGTAAACAGGCACAACGCAATTACATCCGAAAAAAAAACTCCGGATGAACGAAGAAGAAGAAACATGAAAATAACTGACACAAACTGCATTATTGTCGGAGACTTTAATAGCCGTTCAGAAAGATGGGGATACCCAGATACTGACAAAAGAGGAGATGAATTGGAGGACTGGGAAATAGACTCAAATCTCCATCTACTCAACAAAGCGGATGACACACCGAGCTTCTACTCCAGAAGATGGCTTACCACTTCTACTCCAGACTTAGCTTTCTGCACAGGAGACATCCTCCACAAAATCGATCGCCATGTGCTGGACCAATTAGCAGGTAGTGACCACAGACCAATCAAGCTTGTAATGAACATGGAGTATGTTGCACAGGAGCAAAAGCCCTTGCTCCGCTGGAATTACAAACGAGCAGATTGGGACAGATTTGCCATACTAACAGACAAATATTGTGAAAACATAAATACACGATATGGCAACATAAAGCAAATGGTGGAAAGTCTAAACAGAGCGATATTACAGGCAGCCACTGAGTCCATTCCTAGAGGAGCGAGGAAAAATTACAAACCATACTGGACTTAAGAACTACAAAGTTTGGAGGACAAAGTTGAAGATGCCAGGAAGACAGCAGAGAGAGAACAAACAATTGAAGCGAATATCTCTCTCAAAGCCATCTCAGCAAAATATAAAAGAACAGTAAATCAAACAACAAGAGATTGTTGGAGGGAAAAAACAGAAAACCTGAATTTTGACAGGGATGGAAACAAACTATGGAAACTAGTGAAAGCCATGAACAATGAAGGACCTAGAAACAAACAAATAACAATTAAACAAGGAAATGCCTTGCTTACAGGAAAAAAGGCTGCAAATGCACTAATGGAACACTATGCAAATGCAAACCACATTGATATTACAACCGAACAGAAGAAAGCAATCAAAGACAAACAGATACATCATAGAAATACAGAGACAGCAGCAGAATATATGATGGCAAATCTAACAATGGAAGAAATGGAACAGGCAATGAATACCCTAAAAAAGAAGAAATCACCAGGAAAGGATGGAATCACAAATGAAATGCTAATAGGACTAGGCACCAAGGCAAAGAAGAAACTACTAGCAGTCCTAAATAACAGCTGGAAGAGAGGAATAGTCCCACAGGCATGGAAAGAAGCTATACTAATACCAGTCCCAAAGAAAGGAAAAGACCTGGAAGAACCAAATGGCTATCGACCTATCAGTCTTCTTAGCTGTGTAGGAAAATTAATGGAACGCATTATCAATGGCAGGCTAACATGGCATCTGGAAGAAAACAAACTCTTAACACCACACCAAGCAGGATTCAGAAAGTACAGATCCACTGAAGATCAAATAACCTATATAGCTCAGGAAATAGAGGATGCCTTCCAAGAGAAAAAGCACACACTAGCAGTCTGGATAGATTTAGAAAAAGCATTTGATAAAGTATGGAAGGAAGGACTGAAAGTAAAACTGCAAAACATGCATGTTTGTGGAAAAATGTATAAATGGATCAGCCACTACCTTGAGAACAGAACTGCCAGGACAAAAGTACAAGGACAAACAAGCAAAATGATGCTGCTGGAGCAAGGTGTCCCCCAAGGAGGAGTTCTTTCACCAACATTATTCCTAGCATATATAAATGACATCACAGAAAATTTTCCAGCCAGAGTACACACATCCTCCTTTGCAGATGACCTAGCCATATGGACATCTGAAGAATATATTAGTACAGCTAACAGCAGAATACAGCAAGCTTTATTAGCGCTAGAGGACTGGTCAAAATCATGGCTAGTGAAGATAAGTGAGGAGAAAACAACATGCACAGTGTTCTCCCTCTCAAAGAAAACTCAGCAACCTAAGCTGGTATTGAATGGAAAAATATTGCGCCATGAAGAAAATCCAAACTATCTAGGAGTCACCTTTGATCGTCGTCTGACATGGAAGACACAGGTTGAGAAAAATCGAACAAGAGCAAGGCAGAGAATGGCAATCATGAAAAAGCTTGCTGGTACAACGTGGGGAGCAGATGAGAAAGTTCTCAAGAAGTTATATACTGGACGGGTGAGGCCAGTACTGGAATATGGCATTGCAGCTTGGGCAACAGCAGCTAAGTCAAACTTTAACAAAATAAGTAGAGTCCAAAACCAAGGAATGCGAATCATAACTGGAAGCCTGAAGACAACGCCTATTAATGAACTAGAAAAGATCACTTGTTTACAACCAATGCAGGATAGAAGAGATAGCAGAGCCCAGCAACAAGCAGAAAAATTTAGAAGATTGACAGACCACCCTATGTATAACAGATTTAATGGTTTTGGAAAGGGAAGACTGAAGCGTAGCAACTTTGTAGAAACTGCAAAACGAAGGATTAGGGCAGATCCTATACTTAACATATCAACAGTCAAGCCCATATACAATGCACACAAGTTCCCAGCTTGGAGACAGCAGCAACTGCCTGAGATGATAGAAAACATTCCTGGTATTGAGAAAAAGAACACTCAGCATGAAACCGAAAGAAGAGAAATAACCCTAAACTACATAAAAGAACATTATCCAAGCAGGAATTGGACCCATGCATATACAGATGGATCAGCCAAAAATTCAATAGAGAATGGAGGAGGAGGAATTCTCCTAAATTTAAAAAATGGAGCGAAAAAAACACATTCAATGGCAACTGGAAAATTTTCAAGTAACTTCAAAGCGGAGGTAGAGGCTTTGAAAACTGCAGCAGAAATGCTCCTGATGGAGGAAAATAAAGAGAAGCAAATAGCTATCTTCACAGATGCAAAGTCAGCTGTCTCAATACTGAAGAGCAATAACAGCACAGAACTAACTGACCTAAGAGCAGCACTCCATGGTCTATGCCAGAAATCCAAAAAAGTTGTAATACAGTGGATCCCATCACATTGCAGTATACCTGGAAACGAAGAGGCTGACAGACTGGCAAAAGAGGGCGGACGACTACCACAGCCTGACATAGACATAACCTATAATGAGGCAAAGAGGTTGATAAAAAGCACTTATAGAACCAAATGGGAATCAGAGCATCCAGGCCATCAGAAGGATGATGCATATTACAAACTCGACCGAAGAGAACAAGTAGCAATCTTCAGACTCCGCACAGGACATAACAGGCTGAAATACCACTTGTTCAATAAACTAAAGATAGGAGATACCGATGAATGTAATTGTAGAACTGGTAAAATGACAGCAAAACATTTGCTGCAGGATTGCCCAACGTATGCAGAACAGAGAAAGATATGTTGGCCCACACCTGCTTCATTTGAGGACAAGCTCTATGGGGATATCAACAAGCTAAAGTTGACCGCAGCTTACATTAACTACATACAGGTTGACATTTAAAGGTGCATGAAGACCCAGAGGCATGAAATGGAATATTGCTTGGATAGCAAATCCATTATGTGGAAAGTCCAAATCGAAAGCTCGCTCTGTGGGCTTCATAAAAGGTGGAAAAGTGTCCTAGTGGCACGAAATGGAATATTGCTTGGATAGCAAATCCATTACGTGGAAAGTCTGAATCAAAAGCCCATTGTGTGGGCTTCATAAAAGGTGGAAAAGTGTCCTAGTGGCATGAAATGGAATATTGCTTGGATAGCAAATCCATTACGTGGAAAGTCTGAATCAAAAGCTCATTGTGTGGGCTTCATAAAAAGGTGGAAAAGTGTCCTAGTGGCATGAAATGGAATATTGCTTGGATAGCAAATCCATTACGTGGAAAGTCCGAATCAAAAGCCCACTGTGTGGGCTTCATAAAAGGTGGAAAAGTGTCCTAGTGGCACGAAATGGAATATTGCTTGGATAGCAAATCCATTACATGGAAAGTCCGAATCGAAAGCTCACTGTGTGGATGTCATCTGCAGACTGCATACTTCTGGTTTCCGGAAGAACAGCCTATGGTGAACGGAAGGCCCAATATACGGAAGTGAGGCTAAGCAGCCATGTGCAGGACGTGACGATTCCTTGGGTGAGCCCAGTACCAGAGCGCTATGTATCGGCTCTGCAAGTATGGAAGCCTCCTTGGATGGCGGGGAATGCCCACTGGTCTGCCCCTGCCTTCCCTTGAGGGCTGACCAGGATCTTTGGCTGTTCTATATGGACCAGCTGGGATGGGGGATAACACCACAACAGTGAGAGTCAAACGTCCTAAGAAACCCCCGGGAAGGTTAACCCGGTCAACAAATGCCCGCAGAAGTCGGATGTGTCGGCCTAACGGCGCAAGAACGCAGCTCTGCTGTAAACAGGCACAACGCAATCACATCCGAAAAAAAAACTCAGGATGAACAAAGAAGAAGAACCTATACTTCTGTAAGGGTGTGTAACGTGGACAATGAGCCAAGAAGCTGAAAAAAACATCTGATGGTAGTGGAAATGTGGTTTCTTAGGAAAATCCAAAGAATACCATGGACAGACAGAAAACCCAATGAGCAAGTCCTACAAGAAGCAAATGAAAACCGTACACTAATTAGAGACATGAGACATAGACAGTCAATTTTAGGAGGCACGTTATGAGAAGGAATAAACAAGATAATTTAGTGACAACTGGCAAGATTGAGGAGGAAAGAACAGGGAGAAGGCAGAAGTAAATATATGGATGGCTTGACCATATGGCAAGGTCGAGACAAGAACACAGAGCTGATCCACGACTCTGGTGATCGTGTGAGATGGAAAAGCATTACCGCCCACGCTTATCAGCATGGCACATGATGATGATGAACTAGGCGCCACTTTTCTAAAGAGACGCACAAAGGCGGCGTTGGTTCCTCTTACTCCGACCTTCCCCACCCCTCGCCAATCCCCCTAGCTTCACCACTGATCTTAATCATAAATAAGTAATCAATAATATGTCGAATGGAGAATAGGTGCAATAAAGCAAACTTACTCATTGGGCAAATGGCACCAATTCTAAAGAACGAACACTAGATGCTAAAACAAGCACTATACAACACCATCTTTCTTTCAAATCTATGCTACCAATGCCAAACTCGGACATTGACAGAAAAAAAGAGAGGAACAGAGAAGGGAAATGAGATACCTGATAAGAATACTCAACATACCAAGAAGGGAGAAAATAAGAAACGATGAAATCAGGACTAAAGTTAGGGATATAGCAGCGCTAGATTTCATTAGAAAACAGCAAGTGAAATGTTTCGACCACATACCTAGGTTACAAACTGATAGTATACCACAACAAGCAATAATGTACAGACCAAATGGAAGCAGAAGAAGTGACGGACCATGTAAACGAGGGACAGAGAATATAACAGTCCACTGGAATCTCGATACATGAAGCCCATAAAAGGGCGCTCTCCCGCTCTTTATGCTTCACCTCGACATCGCAAAGTACAAACGGAACAAGATGAACTGAGATGTGTCCGAACGAAATAACAAAAACATAACTACCACAGATTAGTGTAGTTTAGAGGGTATGGTCGCTGCATCGGGTACAGAACTTACTGGATTCAAATCTCAGCTAAAGCCTGGAAATTAGCATGTGAGAAACTGGTTTCTAATGACATACACTCTCCTGAGCAGAGTGAAGCATGCAGTCTTGTGTGAAAATTACACAAGTATCCCATGCCAATTGCCATTCGCAAATAGCACCTCGTACCTGAGTTTATCATCATCATCATCATCATCGTCATCATCATCATCATCATCATCATCATCATCATCATCATCATCATCATCATCATCATCATCATCATCATCATCAACATGTGCAAACAGAAAGATTTCGTTTTAAATTTGCCATTACCGCGGGGATAATAATTGCTCCATAGAAGAACAACCCGGTGTACCCGTTAGATACCACGAAAAGAAAAGAATGATCAAATCAGTCAGAAAGACACAAAACCTGCTCAAGATGACTGCCACGTTATGGACAGACCAGAACAAACAATTATTCTGCGCCTCAGAACAGGACACAATAGATTACGCAACCACATGTATACACAATTCCAGATAGGTGAATCAGCCATGTGCACATGTGGATTGCCTCGCAGACAGCAGAGCACATACTCCAAGACTGCCCAAAATACGACATACGTAGGCAAACCTTCTGGCCTAGAGAGACGACGGTGGAAGATAAACTCTATGGACCAATGAGTGAACTAAAATAAACAAATTCATACAAGAGACAACATTGCAGTTATAGACACATTTCAAGTGAATGAAAGAAGAAAAATAACAAATGCTCTACGTTCTAAAAATATGTGTGACCATGTGTCTTAAGTCTTTCAGCGAAAGTATTATGCATTTATTCACTTCATATGATTTATAACTCTGCACAAAGCCCCTGACAAGATGCAGCGAAATATGTCAGGCAATAAATCGTGCAACATACTGTTTGTAGCATCCAGATAGGCATTTGAACCGTTAAGGCCTCTGGAGTGTTTATGCTTGTGGCTACGGTTTGCATTCGCATTCTCCTCATGTTCGACTGGCAGTGTATGGTTCCGTCGCCCTGCTACTGGGTGAGTGCGTGGCGCAACACGTTGAGCTGCGAATTTAGTGTGGAATGCTTTTACATCTGTCCGCGGTTGTTTGTAGCGTGAACTGCATGTTCGGATTGCTGATTTGACTTGCTTGCCTTTTCGGCTAAAGGGTGTATTTTTCAGGAGACTCATGGGAGTCGTCGCTGGAGCTACGGAGTTCGTGCTTTGTGAGGCGCTTTTGGCGGGTCGATCTGCGGAAAGAGACCGAGCCATGTGGAATAAAACCCGGATCAATGAAGTCTTTCTGGTGACTGCCGTTTCCATCGACGATGAACTGTATTTTTCGTGGAGGACTTTTGTGTTGGCATTATGCACAGTGTACCTGTGCGGGCTGTTGGATTGCCGAGACTCCTGTCTGTTCCACTTTTCACATTGGACAGTGAGGAGTATTTTGTGTGATATTCACTGGCACAGGAACGGAGCATAATGGGGACGACCCGTTGCCGTGAGATTGGAACCGCGACTAACTAACTAACTAAATAACTAGGGAATCCATTATTTTAAATTCATAATTCTCGTTATGTTTGAGAAGAGCTGCCAACTTAACTATCCGAGATCGAGTAAGAAATGTTGTTATCAGACAGACAGTGGGATCAACACCTCGTGTCACATTTATTGAAAGACAGAAGATCAAATGGTTTGGCCATCTAGTCAGAATGCAACACTATATACTACCAGCACTGGCCTCACATCACAAAAGATCTGATACTTCTTCTTCTGCTTCTGCGTTCATCCGGATTTTTTTTTTCCGGATGTGACTGCGTTGTGCCTGTTTACAGCAGAGCTGCGTTCTTGCGCCGTCAAGCCGACACATCCGACTTCTGCGGGCATTTGTTGACCGGGTTAACCTTCCCGGGGAAAAGATCTGATACGAGAGCAAGAGGGTGCCCGAGAAGAAAATGGATTGACGACATCAAAGACACTATAGAATCACACGGAATGACACTATCCAGAGCCACCCATCGGGCGCTGGAACGCCAACTATTCCTCCCCACGACGGTTGATGCTTGACGTTAACAGGGGATGATGTTAAGTTGAGTTGTGCTAAGAACCGACATCAATGCACTCAGGACATCCCCATACGCGCTCCGTCCCCTCGTTCAACAGTCAGCGAAGAGTCATACTACCAATCTCTCCCACCGCCATCCGATCGAAAGCTCCCCCGGTCCTCCCTCACAGCCTTGAGACCCCCCAGAACCCTCCGATCCCCCACAACGCCACTCCCCCACACAGGGGTTCTCAATCTGTTCCCCCACTTTCTCCATCTGGTCCCACAGGTGCAAGACCATCTCCCCCTTGTCCATAGGCAATCTACCACCAAGAGGTGCACTCCCCGCCAGCCCAATAGCCTATCCATTCCCCCTCACTCCCGCACAGCCAGGGAAAAATATCCATACAATTCTCACAATCTGTGACTGTCGTGTCCTCCTTTACAGTGTCCGTCCCTGGAGTGAAGAGAGCCGACACCCACATTATAATATTTTTTTTCCCTCTCAATATTCTGGAGAATCCACCAGCTTCCGTCCAACACACTCCATCAGCCTATGGACACCTTTTCCTATCACTCGCACACTGTCGTACTATGCCCCCTTCTCATACTTCCCCAACGCAACATACTCAACAACTCTTGCTTCTAAAAATTAATAAAGATTAATTTATTAAAATAAAAGTGTAACGTATATGAGACGTGTATGTGAAGAAAATGTGTGACGTGTTCTATAAAGTGTGTAGACTCTGACTCTCAGACAGCAACCCAGTCAGCTGATCCCAGCAAAGATAGACCACAGCACGTTACGTCAGAACATGTACTTCTCACCCGTTGCCGAAACCATCTTGCCGGATACTGCTTTGCCTCTGTAGACCTCTGGTAATCCAATTTCATGAACATCCGAAATAGACACCGGTGGTATTAACAGTTAATCATGGACCGGTTGCACTCTACACAATGTCCGTTCCTAACGTTCCTTAACAAACTGCACAAGTCTTTTGTAGTGTGTACGCAGTTAGTTAGTTAGTTAGTTAGTCGACAGATCATCCTCGTTGCACATCGAACCATTCAGTCCATAAGTGCTAATTACTAATGTTAATTGTTACTGTACTAACACTAGGTACTCTTAGCCGGTTCTCGGTTCGTTACTACTGTCTGATGCTGTGTGGTGCATCAGTATGCATCACTCTCTTTGATGAATCAATTTCCTTCTAGCGTAAGTTACGTTTCTGTATGCAACTTTATTGACTCTTGAACTGGTGTTCTTCAGAATGGGTTTTTTAATTCTTTCCCAAAACTTGTAGAGTTTCCTTGGATCTGGTAGGGAACCTAGGATAGAAACAACACATCTGGTGATAGTACTAGTCACTGATCCCTTCGGCTGAGTGTAAGCCTATCACCTTGCTTAATGATCTTTAGCTAACTAGACTTAGTCATAGAGCAGATTAGCTACCCACCTAGAGCCGAATCAGGCTATGACAAAGAAAAAATCAGCAAACAGAATGCGGAACCCCGCCCACCAGGGACACCTACGGGAAGATCCCAATTATCCCTCATTACTCAATTCTCAACTAGTAAAGCTTATCAACACTTCACTAATCTATTTTAGCTAACAGAGCCAAGTATCACTTCACTACTCTAGCTAGTTTCCACTAACAGTGCTAATCATCACACTATAGTTTAACAAGGCTACTGCCTAAAGTAATTATAACGAATATATTATAATAGGTTATACCTTAAATGGCACTACTGCAGTCCTATCAATCATATCTACATCTGCCATTATAGGCACGTGCAAAATTAAGTCACTAATTAACACACGGTAGATATTATTTCCACTAAGCACTGCAGTGCCCTGGCACTCTGACTAGAGCATTTTTCAAGTCCCCCCTAGTTGATCCCAACTCGGGTTTATATGGCAAACTACCAAAGTTGGCCACGTGACGTTATCCTTTATGCCCCCACACAGGTGGCACAGTGGCAGATCATCCCTTGTCAAGAATCCATTTTCCTGGCTTTAGTCCTGTCAAAGTTGTCAGTAATAGTTTAGATTCTCAAACAAGCCAGCGAGTTTCTGTCGAGTTACAACAAAGAGTTGCAAATAACCCCGTCAATCCTCTCGATGTGCCGGAAACCAAGAATTGACAGATGCACTGTTTTCTCCCTAGTCGGGCACTTCCGACCTGTTGATAAACTGTCAATCTTCTGTTCCGTGGTGACAATCCCAGCAGCCATTTCCGTCTGATGTCCGGCAGTATAGATGACAAACGGAACCATTCCATATCCTAAGCCGACAATCATATGTGATTCTAACTGTTAATGAACTGCCAACTCGATGTATCCATTCCTTCTCACTCACCACCAAATGTGTTTATGGGCTGACACGATGTAACCTGTGCAGCTGTGTTTACTCTGTTAGTACGACTGTTGTGGCCTAGAAAATATACGCCACGCAAACGTCGGTATTATTAGCTGGTTAACTCATGGCGCTCGTGACATAGGCCCCCTCTTAAGAGAGTAGTCCATCTCACTCTTCTCCACCATGAGTTAAATCCAGATGATTCATTCCTCTTCTTCAGGAGCTGGGTGTCTTGACAAGAAGTCCGCTCCAACATTCTCCTTCCCAGGAATGTACTCTACTGTGAAATTATATGGTTGAAGTAACAACGACCACCGCATCAAACGGGCGTTGAGCTTCTGAGAAGTAGCCAGGAACATCAGGGGCTGATGATCCGACTGACCCGAAACTTAACTCCATACAAATATGGCTGAAATTTTTGCACTGCCCATACGAGGGACAAGCACTCTCTCTCGACGGTTGAATAATTCCTCTCCGCCTGTAGAAGTTTCTTACTTGCGTATGCCACAGGTTTCAAAACCGAAGCATCGTCTTTTCCTTCCTGTAACAAAGCGGCTCCAATTCCAATCGCACTCGCATCCGTTCTCAACACAAATGGTTTGGAAAGGTCAGGGAGCTGTAATACAGGTTTGCTGACCAAGGCCTCCTTTAACTGACTATAGGCATTCTCACATTCTGGTGTCCAAATGATTTGATCCGGTAATCCCTTTTTCAAGGTTTCCGTCAACGGAGCTCCCAGTTCCGTGAAATGTGGGATAAATTTGTGGTAGAACCCACACAACGAGAGAAAAGATCGCACATCCTTCTTCGTTTTTGGCCTTGGTGCATTTCTGATTTTCTCCAGGTTCTTCTCTTCTGGAACAATGTGTCCTGGAGTGATGGTGTGACCTAGAAATTCCAGAGTCTGGTAACCAATCATGCACTTGGTTGGACGAGCAGTAAGCCCTGCTTCCTTGAGTCTATTAAACACTCTCTCCAAGGATTGTAAGTGGTCATCCAAGCTGTCACTGGAAATCAGAATATCATCCATGAATGAGATGATGGACGGATCCTGTAACGGATCTAGTAAAGTCCTCATCATGCGTGTAAACACACTAGGTGCATTGCTGAGTCCAAAGGGCATGACCTTGAATTCGTAGTGTCCACTGGGTGTACTGAAAGCTAACAGTGGTCGAATCTCCGGTTTGACTGGTATCTGATAGTACCCCCGACTCAGATCCACCTTTGAAAAGTACCGAGCCTTATGGAGCCTAGCGAATAACTGAGTTGGATTCGGCAAAGGTTCCACCTGAAATTGTGTGTGACTGTTCAGAAGTCGGTAAGTCTATACACAACCTGTGTTCTCCACTTGGTTTGCCGTAACAAAACTACCCCTGCATTGTATGGGGATGTGGATGGTGCAATCACGTCATCCTCCAGCAGTTTTTGTATTTCCTCCTCCAGGGCCTTTTCTTAGAGAATGGCACTGGGTAAACCTTCTGGCGAACAGGCTCCTGTGTGGTCAAAGTCATCTCGAACTCAACCAACCTCGTTCGTCCTGGTTTATCAGTCAGTATCTCCTTATGAGACTTGAGAACCTGGGTTATCCTTTCCCTCTCCTGGGAGGTCAGATCAGGGTTCACTTGCACATCCCTATAAGTTTCCTGGTGTACTAAGGGATATTCCCTGCCCTCGCTGGTTCCCACTTCTGTCTCCACTGCAACTGCCATTGCCATGAGGTGAGCTGCCTTGTCTCCGGGTCTCTCTTCGTATTTCCGCAAGAGATTGATATGGAAAATCTTCGACTTTCCCCGGATCCGGATCTGATAGTTGGTTCTGGATATTACCCTTTCCACGGGAAATGGTCCTTGCCATTGCAGTGGAGACAGACACCCCCCGTAAAATGGAACGTGTTTTTTCTGAAATGTGTATGGATTAAGTGCTTTTGTCGTGGTGAAATGGAGTTCGGGCCGTGCAACGGAGTTCGTGCACGCGCGTCCGGTCTTCTTTCGGCGTATCATCGGCGCCCGGTGGCGATAGTTAAGCCTAACATGACGGCCAGACGACCAGCTAGGACACAACGTGGTAAGAGGGCGGGCGCGCGCAGAAGGCGCTTAAAATGTGACAGATTGGGTATCGGAAATGTTCGAGTACTGTACTGGAACTGTGCATCATTTAGTCAACGCCGACCCATTCTTGAAAAACTACTCTACGGAAACGATATTGTAGTCTTGCAAGAAACACAGCTCACCGACGGAACAGTCAATGTTGCGGGATTTCAGGGTTTCTTTAACAGGCGGCACCTCGGACAGGCCATTCTGGTCCGCGACAACATACTAGTGTCTGAGATCGATATGTCCGCCTGGAACAGCGATGCCCTGCAAGTGCAGGCATTAAGAATAATGACACCAGTGCAGCTTGCAATCGTTAACGTCTATGCGCGAAATGGGAAGGTCGACGTGCGACAATGGCAGAGTTTGTTCGATATGGATGAAAGGCATATCATCTACTGCGGGGACTTCAATGCCAGAGGCAGTCAATGGGGGAATTGCATCACCAATAGACAGGGAGAAGATTTGGAGGACGCCCTGGCATCTGCTGCCCTAATCTGTCTGAATGATGGGAAGGTCACTAGAATGGCCACTCGACCAGGCGACTCTGACAGCATCATTGACTTGGCTCTGGTGTCGCCCACCATCGCACCAAGGTGCCGGTGGGGCACACTGGGATACCACGATAGTGACCACTACCCTTGTGTCATCCTGATCAAGAAAGACGGGGACCATGAGTCAAAGAAACAAGACCAATGCCTTCCCGTACGACACCACTGGTCAAGACGCCATAAGCAAGATCAGAAGAAGGAAACTAACTTCCTCCCGTAGGAGACAAGAAAGATGGCTGCAGCCACCATGGTGGAATGGAGAGGTCGAGAAGGTGTGGCTGGGAAAGAGGCAGGCTGTCAAAGACTGGCAAAAGGCCAGAAAGGCTAACATGCCACAGGTTGAGTTGGCGAACCTGAAGACTGAGGTCGTTAGGACGACGACTTTATTCAAATCCTGCGCCAAACAGGCCAAGGCCGACAAATGGGACGAGTTCTGCAGGAAGGTGTGCTCCGAGCAATCTCTTACGACATTCTGGCGCCTCCACAAGAGCATGAACGGTGCTGCACAACGTAGGGGTATTACCAGACTTTCAAGGCACAGACCTCGCATGGAAAAAGTCGGATGCGGATAAAGGTAAGGCCCTTCTTGCACGCTACATAGAACAGACTGACCAGAAAGACGAGCCCGCCAGACATAGGACCACAACAACACTCTCTCAGTTGTGCGAGGGGGTCGGGACAGACGAAGAATGGACAATCACAGTTGAGATATTGCGTGCGATGCTCAAGAAATCACCTAACACCGCCCCAGGCCCAGACGGCATCCGATATGGTGACCTACTGGTGATATCAGATGATGACATGGAAGAACTGGCCAGAGAATTCAACACCAGTATCCAGAGGGGTCAGGTCAAAGAAGAATGGCTACACAGCTACTTGCTGCCGCTGCCAAAACCGAACAAAGACCACTCCAAGATAAGCGGCTACAGAATCATTACGATGCAGAATACTGTTGGCAAGCTACTGGAGAAAATTGTAGCACACAGACTTGCTTGGGACTTGGAACAGCTCGGCTGCTTCCCGCCCACACTTGGAGGATACAGACGCAACAAAGAGTCATGGCTGAATGTGGCGGTCTTTGCTCAAGATGTTTACGAAGGATTTCAGGTCAGAGAAGAGACATGTGCGGCCGCCATAGACTTAGAGGACGCATATAACAGAGTATCTTTCGAGCACTTGATGCAAACCCTCCTCAGACTGAAAGTGCACCCTCACCTTGTACGATGGATAGCTGCAGTTCTACTCCAAAGGAAGGTGGTGCTAAGATGCGGGAGTTGGTCTTCTGAGCCGATAACGATATGTCCAGGATTGCCAGCAGGGTTCACCACTGTCACCAGTACTATTCAACGTGTATACGGTGCCGATCACTGAACAACAGTTGGATGGAAGGGGTAGGACTCTATCATTCGTTGACGACATCCTCGTGTATCGACAGGGTCGAGATAGACAGGCGGTTGCCAACTATATGCAGGGCGAACTAGATCGAATTTCCTCATGGTGTGCTGATGCCGATGCCCTTGTCAATCCCTGCAAAGGCAACGGTTACATGGTTCTCACTAAACAACCATATTGTGAAAACAGACCTGCCGGCAGTAAGAATGGATGGGAGCATTCTGAGTAGAACCCAGTCAATGACATATCTTGGCGTGAGGCTTGATCGTAGCCTGTCCTTCAAAGATCATGTCGATTATGTCATAACGAAGGCTCGAAAAGGTTTGGCAGCAATGAGAGTCATGGCGACTGCCAATATCGAGCAAAGACTGCTATTACTTCTGTTCCAAGGACTTGTGCTTTCACGCATCGAGTATGCCCTGGCCATCCTCACTGTCAGCCCTACACAGATTGGAAGACTTGAAAAGGTACAAAACGAAGCCATGCGCATCATTTTGGGCTGCACGAGAGACACCAGCTGTGTAGCAATGAGATACCTCCTTGACTTCCCGACAATGGAACACAGGATCAAGATCTGGAGAGCTCGTGCATACTTAAAAATAAGTGCAGATGAGCAGCACCCTCTGCATGACGCTGTATTCAGAGAAAACGGGTGACAGGCTAAAGAGGGGCAAATCATGGATGGGTCGGGCGGAAGATGTCGTCGGACAGGTCTGCAGTCTTACCAGTATCAACCCCGGCAAGGAATGGGTGCCGGTGCCTCCAGCTTTTAAGTGTACCTTCTCCTGCATTATCACACTCGACAGACGGTGCAGAGAGCAGAACCCTGCCGCTGTCAATGCAGAGGTTAACGCGCTCATCTATGATCACTCAGATAGCCCCGAAGTGCTCATCTATACAGATGGATCTGTTGTAAAGCAGCAGAGAAGTGCGTGGGCATTTACAGCCCGTTCAGCGGGCCGAACCGTTCAAGAATCCAGTGGTGCCCACTCTATGACCACGAGCAGCATGACGATGGAGGTGATGGCAGTTACACAGGCTTTCATATGGCTGGAATCACAGCATTATACCAACGTGTGTGTACTAAGTGATTCAATGAGCATGATTCAGAAGGTCGAAGCTGGATCTGTACGTAGACAGTGGACTGAGTCGCTGCGGAAGTCTGTTGTCCGCAAAGTCACCTTCATCTTCGTCCCGGGACATGCGGGAGTCGAGGGAAATGAACGAGCTGATAAATTGGCTGGCTCTGCACCCCCTGTAGATGGCCAGCCCATGGATCGTGCCGATGTCATTAACGCCCTTAAAGATATGGCGAGAACAGAGGATTTTGACGCCAGTGATTCCACATCGCTTTCCAGGATGAAAGACCTGGGAGTAAG
Source organism: Cepaea nemoralis (assembly GCA_014155875.1). Taxonomy (NCBI): domain Eukaryota; kingdom Metazoa; phylum Mollusca; class Gastropoda; order Stylommatophora; family Helicidae; genus Cepaea; species Cepaea nemoralis. The sequence continues at coordinate 1,069,384 of JACEFZ010004774.1, read as the reverse complement.
AATCGGCACAGCCAGACGCGAGAGGTACATCGGGAAAACAAAGCGCCTCGTCAACCAACACAGAACTGGCACTATTAGCCACCGGACGCTGATGCATATGCTGGGGGGAGGATCTGAGCACCTATGGACATGTCCGGAGTGCAACGAAGATACCCCAACTGATAACTGATAACTGACTGGATGGTCCTTGCCAACCTATCTCCAGTTTGTTGTTTCCCGTTGGGAGTAACAACAAGACTTTATCTCCTACCTCTAGAGATCTTTCTTTAGACCTACGGTTGTAGTAAGCCGCATGTCTTTTCCTGGCCTTTTTCTCAAGTTTTGATTTGCCAGAGTCCATCCCTTATGGAGTTTTTCTTTCAGTTCCTCTACGTATTGATAGGATGAGATCACTTCTTCTGACGTCCCCTCTTCAGTCCAACTCCTCAACATGGCTTCCAACGGTCCTTTGATTGGACGACCAAACAGCAACGTAGCGGGTGGTAGTCCTGTTGAGCCATGAGGAACTTCCCGATAGGCAAAGAGTGCTGCTGGGATATATTCATCCCACCTATCAGGTTTTTCCTGCGCTAGTTTCCTGAGCATTGTCATCAACGTGCCGTTGAAACGCTCTACTTGTCCATTGGCTTGAGGGTGGTAAGGGCTGGTATGTATGTGGTTAGAGTGAAACACCCTAAATACCTCCTCCATGAGTTTTCCACAAAACTGAGATCCATTGTCCGTCAGAATTTGATCCGGAAAGCCTAATCTGGTAAAGGCCTCCATCAGTGCGTCCGCCACTCTTTTCGAGTCAATCGTGGTCAACGGTATAGCTTCACCCCACATTGTACAGCAATCCACCATTGTGAGTATATACATGTTCCTCTTCCTAGTCCTGGGAAGTGGACCCACGATATCGATGGCTACCCTCTCGAAAGGAGAGTTCATGATGGGCATCTCACCCAACACCACCGGTGCTGTCCAGTGTTTCGGTGCCACCCTCTGGCACTCAGGGCATGACTTCACATACCGACGCACATCATCTGTCATTCCCGGCCAATAGTAGTGGCAGGATATCCGCTGCATGGTGGCGGCAATACCCATGTGTCCACTAAAGGAGATGGTATGCCCCATATGAAGAATCTGGGACCGATGAGCTTTCGGGACGACCAACTGACCGTATAGGTTGTCTCCCCTTCCTGCTCTCCTGTAGAGTATCCTATTCTTCATGTAGTACTGCCCCCGTCCTGGTGGATCAGCACTTTTCTGCAGCTTTTTGTAGCAAGGACGTAAAGTATCATCCTCACTCTGGGCAGTTCGTAGCTCCCCCGGCATTGGGTTAGTCACAATTGCGTCTGCCTCTTCCGTTTTCGTCTGAGAGCGAGTCTGCATTGCTCCCATATGGAATTGGCTCCCTGGGCATTCCCAGAAAGACATACCGGCAACCTAGGATGACTGGAAAAATGGGATCGGTCAATACAGCGGCCTTGATGGTGCCGGTGACGTACCTTGACCGAATCTCCACATTAGCAATGGGCAACTTCATGGACTACAGCACTCTTCTGTGCAGGCTGTATATCCAATGTTTCACCTGTGAATTGTTCTGGATGTACCAGATCCGCAGAAATCACGGCCTCCCCGTCCAGTCCTGTGTCGTATAAACACTCCACTTGACGACCGTTAACCTCTACCAATTCCACTACAGGTGGTTTTTCCTGGTCTGGAGTCTCTTCCTCGGCCTCGACCTGTTCGGTGGGCTCCACCTTAGGTTTCCCTGAGCACACGACGAATTGAGTGTCTCCTGACTTTCCCCTGCAGTCAATAGCATTGTGCGTGTTTGACTGACATTGGTTGCACCATTTCCCTGTCCTAGATTTTCTATTGTCGGACTTGAATGAGCTCTCCTGGTGGCGAGCTTCCTTGTTGACCTTGGCATTTTCCGTGACAACCTCCTTGGAAGTCACTTGACATGCTGCAAAGTGAGGGTTCTTAGCCTTCGATTTGCAGTCCCTCGTATTGTGAGAGGGTGACTTACAAATTGAACACCACTTCTCCGACCACGGTCGTTTAGGTGTAGAGCTTGAAGTGCTCTTGCTTCCCTCCTTCTTCTTCTCTGAACTATCCTCTGATTTTTGCCCATAAGGTTCCCACTTTTTGGTTCCTGAGTTTTTGGCTTTCTTCTTGTCATGTTTCTCTTGACTTTTGGTGTTGGTGGAAAGGTTTTCCCCTGCCTCCCCATGTACCTCGACGAACCGTTCTGCTAATTTATTCACGAGGTCAATACGTTCCGCTCCTTGTTCTCCCAGGAACGTCCTGAGAGGTTTAGACATTTGCTTCTTCAGCTGGTCGACCACCATGAGCTCTTCCAGACTCTCATAGTCATGTGCGAACCCAGCCAAATCCATCCACTTATGGAGATAAGATTTAAGACGCAAACTGTAGGCGGCAAACAACTCTCCCGGTTCTCGTTTCGCTGCTCGAAATTTTTTCCGGTAGGTATGTGACGTAACCTCGAATCGTTTCAGCAGAGCCGTCTTTAACTCATCATAATTGTTCTCATGTCCTGGTGGCAGGCGAGTATAAACCTCGTATCCCGTCCCGCGTAATCCCTGGGATAGCTTAAGATTCCATTTGTTACGCTCCAAACCCATAGCAACAGACATAGCCTCGAAGCGTTGAAGGTACTGGTCAATCTTCTCTTTGTCCTCCTCGTAGACCGCTAAAGGAAACTTCATAGCATGGTACCCATGTCCACCTACTGGTGTTGATCCTGGGATGGAGGAACCTCCAACTGCTCCCTCAGTTTCTCCATTAGATTGACTCTTCAACTCGAGTTCCCTCATCCGGTACTCGTGCTCCCTTTTCTGTGCTTCCTGTTCAGCTTCTAATTTCCTAGCTGCTTGCTCAGCTTCAAATTTCCTAGCTGCTTGCTCAGCTTCCAATTTCCTAGCTGCTTGCTCAGCTTCCAATTCCATCCTTCTCAATTCCAACTCGGCCTTTCGATCTTCCCGTTCTGCTTGACGATACTCTCTCTCCACTTCCTGTATGTAATCCGTTAGAGCAGACCCCGCCAATCCCATTTCTTCCCCCCTTGCCTTTAATTCTGCTGTGCTAAGTTTAGGGGTGGCCATTATACAGAGAGGTAAGCTAGCAGGTCTAGTACAATATAACTGCAAATTACTATACAGATATATGAACAAGTACTATAAATCTAGATATACCACACACAGCACATTCACGCAGTGACAAGAGTAGAATCAGGACCACAGACCTATGCAGACGTGTGAAGTGTGAACAGGTAAGATATTAGTCCTAACCCCTATCCACATTCACTCTAGCTGGATTCTCCAAAATGATATCTCCCTCTTATAACTAAGGATCCCGTGTCAAAAGACCCCGTTGTCAGAAGATCCCACTGTCAAAGGTTCCTGCTTGCAGGAGATCTCGCTGTCCAAGGATTCCGTTTACGGGAGATCCCGCTGTCCAAAGATCCCGTTTACGAGAGATCCCGCTGTCCAAGGATCACGTTTACGAGAGATCCCGCTGTCCAAAGATCACGTTTACGAGCCCCCAATAATGTCGTGTCCTCCTTTAAAGTGTCGTCCCTGGAGTGAGGAGATCCGACACCCACATTATAATATTTTTTTTTCCTCTCAATATTCTGGAGAATCCACCAGCTTCCGTCCAACACACTCCATCAGCCTATGGACACCTTTTCCTATCACTCTCACACTGTCGTACTATGCCCCCTTCTCATACTTCCCCAACGCAACATACTCAACAACTCTTGCTTCTAGAAATTAATAAAGAGTAATTTATTAAAATAAAAGTGTAACGTATATGAGACGTGTATGTGAAGAAAATGTGTGACGTGTTCTATAAAGTGTGTAGACTCTGACTCTCAGACAGCAACCCAGTCAGCTGATCCCAGCAAAGATAGACCACAGCACGGTACGTCAGAACATGTACTTCTCACCCGTTGCCGAAACCATCTTGCCGGATACTGCTTTGCCTCTGTAGACCTCTGGTAATCCAATTTCATGAACATCCGAAATAGACACCGGTGGTATTAACAGTTAATCATGGACCGGTTGCACTCTACACAATGTCCGTTCCTAACGTTCCTTAACAAACTGCACAAGTCTTTTGTAGTGTGTACGCAGTTAGTTAGTTAGTTAGTTAGTCGACAGATCATCCTCGTTGCACATCGAACCATTCAGTCCATAAGTGCTAATTACTAATGTTAATTGTTACTGTACTAACACTAGGTACTCTTAGCCGGTTCTCGGTTCGTTACTACTGTCTGATGCTGTGTGGTGCATCAGTATGCATCACTCTCTTTGATGAATCAATTTCCTTCTAGCGTAAGTTACGTTTCTGTATGCAACTTTATTGACTCTTGAACTGGTGTTCTTCAGAATGGGTTTTTTAATTCTTTCCCAAAACTTGTAGAGTTTCCTTGGATCTGGTAGGGAACCTAGGATAGAAACAACACATCTGGTGATAGTACTAGTCACTGATCCCTTCGGCTGAGTGTAAGCCTATCACCTTGCTTAATGATCTTTAGCTAACTAGACTTAGTCACAGAGCAGATTAGCTACCCACCTAGAGCCGAATCAGGCTATGACAAAGAAAAAATCAGCAACCAGAATGCGGAACCCCGCCCACCAGGGACACCTACGGGAAGATCCCAATTATCCCTCATTACTCAATTCTCAACTAGTAAAGCTTATCAACACTTCACTAATCTATTTTAGCTAACAGAGCCAAGTATCACTTCACTACTCTAGCTAGTTTCCACTAACAGTGCTAATCATCACACTATAGTTTAACAAGGCTACTGCCTAAAGTAATTATAACGAATATATTATAATAGGTTATACCTTAAATGGCACTACTGCAGTCCTATCAATCATATCTACATCTGCCATTATAGGCACGTGCAAAATTAAGTCACTAATTAACACACGGTAGATATTATTTCCACTAAGCACTGCAGTGCCCTGGCACTCTGACTAGAGCATTTTTCAAGTCCCCCCTAGTTGATCCCAACTCGGGTTTATATGGCAAACTACCAAAGTTGGCCACGTGACGTTATCCTTTATGCCCCCACACAGGTGGCACCGTGGCAGATCATCCCTTGTCAAGAATCCATTTTCCTGGCTTTAGTCCTGTCAAAGTTGTCAGTAATAGTTTAGATTCTCAAACAAGCCAGCGAGTTTCTGTCGAGTTACAACAAAGAGTTGCAAATAACCCCGTCAATCCTCTCGATGTGCCGGAAACCAAGAATTGACAGATGCACTGTTTTCTCCCTAGTCGGGCACTTCCGACCTGTTGATAAACTGTCAATCTTCTGTTCCGTGGTGACAATCCCAGCAGCCATTTCCGTCTGATGTCCGGCAGTATAGATGACAAACGGAACCATTCCATATCCTAAGCCGACAATCATATGTGATTCTAACTGTTAATGAACTGCCAACTCGATGTATCCATTCCTTCTCACTCACCACCAAATGTGTTTATGGGCTGACACGATGTAACCTGTGCAGCTGTGTTTACTCTGTTAGTACGACTGTTGTGGCCTAGAAAATATACGCCACGCAAACGTCGGTTTTATTAGCTGGTTAACTCATGGCGCTCGTGACAGTGACCTCCGAAGCGAGGTGAGCCATTCCACACGAAACATTCCCCTCTCCTTCCCACCAAGCACACCCCCTGAGTGCGCATTGAATACAATGTGTATTGCGGTGGTCTACTCCAACAAACGGAATGACACTGTTACTTCCTCAACCTACATTCTCATACTGGAGGCCGTAGTCTCATACGTCAGACTCTCCTTTTTCAAGAATCGTCCATTATCCTTGGCAATGAAACCCCAACTACTACGTCTGTTTCTCACCACTGATCCATCGGTGCGGATCACTATGTCACCCCGACGTGTGCCACTTTGGATAAGTAGATAATGATAATGATTATGATGATGATTCTTGTTGTGATCTATATAAGACATCTTCCACCAGATGTTATGACCATATTTTACAAGACATCTGTAAAGAAGATAGTTTGCCATGGCTTGTCTTCCTGACAGTGACCGCTGTCATTGTCTCTATAGACAGATCCTCTGTCTGTTGCCTTGAACTTGAGACCATAACCCACAGCGGCATGCTGGTTGCTCTAAAGCTTATTCCACCACCTAATGACATGGTTTCACGCTAGCCTACACACACATACACACACACAAAACACACACACACACACACACACACACACACACACAAAGTGAATTCTTTTGCAGAACGCTGCAATCAAGCCCAGCCTCAGGGCAATGTTCTAGGCAATCTTACGTACAGTAGCTTGCCAGTGCTCTCTCAACGACAAGTCAACGTTGAGGTCTAGCTGACAAGTGTAGGGGTTGAATCCACTGCCCGGCCACCAGCGGACCTGAAGTTTAAGCTTTTATCCTTTCTGCCACTCCGGCTGCTGTGTGTGTGTGTGTGTGTGAGAGAGAGTGGTGACAAGAGGGGAAAAAAAGGGAGCAGGGAGTAAATGTGCACAAAATTACACCCCGGAATTGAACCATGTGTTTTCGAAGTAGAAGCGGACGAAACAATCTCTAAGTCTAAGCCATTCCGCCGACGGTATAGAAAGAATGGTAAACAAGCACAAGAGATACCACCTCCTAACCCCCGGGTAGAAGCCGATGTATGTTTATCTGTAATCTATTTAATGATATAGATATCAGGACACTTCATCGCATCGAACTCACTGACTCCTGCTGGCGATTATTCAACAAATGGCCGTTCAACAAACAGCGATAACCACAAACCGAGGTGATAACCACAAACCGAGGTGATAACCACAAACCGAGGTGATAACCACAAACCGAGGTGATAACCACAAACCGAGGTTTAACGGTGTATCAGTGATGATGACACATCAAATAACAAAAAACAAAAGCTACAGAAGTATGGCCACTTGAAGAGTGGGAAAAAGGTAAACCGCGTCCTGTCACACGAAATCAAAACCAGGTCGGTGATTCACCGGTGACAACACAAATCTGACTCACCTTTCACAATAAACAGTCCGATCAAGGCCACACTCACGTTCGCTTGTTCCCTGGTAGTAGAGAATTGTTACATAAAATTCCAGAGCATTCTCTCCCTGCTCTATAGATCTCCACCCGCACATTCAACGGAAGGGGTTTCCTGAGATGTTCATGTGACGGGCCGTCTAAATTTAGTAACAAAATAACACTAAAATACATTCATGACGTCATTGTTATTATTATGGGGGGAAAGCGTATGCACAAGACCAGGTCGTTTCGCAACTCTTAGAGATTTAAAATTATGATAGTTAATTTTGTTAACTGACTGTGTACATAATGTATAATAATATTATACTTGCTAGCTCTGTCGTGCGGCTGTATTGTGTTGCTGTCACAATCCAGCTTGTAAATAATAGGCAAATGAGATTTAAGAGGAAATTAATATTAGGAAAGCAGATAGTGTAAGGGATACGATATTAATAGCAGAGACAAAGCGGAGACAAAGCCTTCATCAACAAACAAACACAAAGACAAACAGATTTTAATATAACATAACATTTTTTAAATAGTTGCAAATCATTTACAGGACGTCACAGTCAACATCAGCATTTAACTGCGGTTGTTGATGTCTTGGAAAGTTTTACGTTCAGTAGTTTGCCATTGATTTCAGAACGACCAGCGTCCATACCAACACGTTAAAGCCAGCGAGACACGGTCTGCTGCCAAACCGGTCACCACGGTGTTTCGAAAGCGGGTAAGCGGCATTACGAATCTCGTCCGCAACGTCATCGCCACGAGGGTTGGTTAAAAACATAACTACATTAACCTTAATATCATTAGATAGTAAAGAGTCATACACTTTTGTGGGTTTGTGCCGAAGTGATGTTGTGACGAAATGATGTTGTGTTGAAGTGATGGTGTGCTGAATTAATATTGCGTGGAAGTAATATTGAGAAGACTCAACAAAATAATTCTGCCAAATATGAAGAAATTCACAGACAAGTCAGAACATTATGTAAGGAGGCAAAATAAGCATGGCTTGAGGAAAAGTGCTTAGACATTGACAACCAACACAACAGTCAAAATACCAAATTAGTGCACAAAAGAATTCAGGAACTTAATAATAAAAGAACAAGTACATCAACAGGGTGTCTAAAAACTAAAGATGGCAAAATCATAATAGAAAAAGACCAGATTCTACATGTATGGACAGATTATGTGAAACACCTTTATGATGATAACAGAGAGGAACAGTATGATATTAGATTTAATAATGAAGGACTGCCAATTTCGGAGATGGAGGTTCGAAATGTTCTTAAGCATATCTTCTTCTTCTTCTTCTTCTTCTTCGTTCATCCGGAGTTTTTTTTCGGATGTGATTGCGTTGTGCCTGTTTACAGCAGAGCTGCGTTCTTGCGCCGTTAGGCCGACACATCCGACTTCTGCGGGCATTTGTTGACCGGGTTAACCTTCCCGGGGGTTTCTTAGGACGTTTCACTCTCACTGTTGTGGTGTTATCCCCCATCCCAGCTGGTCCATATAGAACAGCCAAAGATCCTGGTCAGCCCTCAAGGGAAGGCAGGGGCAGACCATGGGCATTCCCCGCCATCCAAGGAGGCTTCCATACTTGCAGAGCCGATACATAGCGCTCTGGTACTGGGCTCACCCAAGGAATCGTCACGTCCTGCACATGGCTGCTTAGCCTCACTTCCGTATATTGGGCCTTCCGTTCACCATAGGCTGTACTTCCGGAAACCAGAAGAATGCAGTCTGCAGATAACATCCACACAGTGAGCTTTCGATTCGGACCTTCCATGTAATGGATTTGCTATCCAAGCAATATTCCATTTCGTGCCACTAGGACACTTTTCCACCTTTTATGAAGCCCACACAGTGGGCTTTTGATTCAGACTTTCCACGTAATGGATTTGCTATCCAAGCAATATTCCATTTCATGCCACTAGGACACTTTTCCACCTTTTATGAAGCCCACACAATGGGCTTTTGATTCGGACTTTCCACGTAATGGATTTGCTATCCAAGCAATATTCCATTTCATGCCACTAGGACACTTTTCCACCTTTTATGAAGCCCACACAATGGGCTTTTGATTCGGACTTTCCACGTAATGGATTTGCTATCCAAGCAATATTCCATTTCGTGCCACTAGGACACTTTTCCACCTTTTATGAAGCCCACACAAGCGAGCTTTCGATTTGGACTTTCCACATAATGGATTTGCTATCCAAGCAATATTCCATTTCATGCCTCTGGGTCTTCATGCACCTTTAAATGTCAACCTGTATGTAGTTAAAGTAATCTGCGGTCAACTTTAGCTTGTTGATATCTCCATAGAGCTTGTCCTCAAATGAAGCAGGTGTGGGCCAAAATATCTTTCTCTGTTCTGCATACGTTGGGCAATCCTGCAGCAAATGTTTTGCTGTCATTTTTCCAGTTCTACAATTACATTCACCGGTATCTCCTATCTTTAGTTTATTGAACAAGTGGTATTTCAGCCTGTTATGTCCTGTGCGGAGTCTGAAGATTGCTACTTGTTCTCTTCGGTCGAGTTTGTAATATGCATCATCCTTCTGATGGCCTGGATGCTCAGATTCCCATTTGGTTCTATAAGTGCTTTTTATCAACCTCTTTGCCTCATTATAGGTTATGTCTATGTCAGGCTGTGGTAGTCGTCCGCCCTCTTTTGCCAGTCTGTCAGCCTCTTCGTTTCCAGGTATACTGCAATGTGATGGGATCCACTGTATTACAACTTTTTTGGATTTCTGGCATAGACCATGGAGTGCTGCTCTTAGGTCAGTTAGTTCTGTGCTGTTATTGCTCTTCAGTATTGAGACAGCTGACTTTGCATCTGTGAAGATAGCTATTTGCTTCTCTTTATTTTCCTCCATCAGGAGCATTTCTGTTGCAGTTTTCAGAGCCTCTGCCTCCGCTTTGAAGTTACTTGAAAATTTTCCAGTTGCCATTGAATGTGTTTTTTTCACTCCATTTTTTAAATTTAGGAGAATTCCTCCTCCTCCATTCTCTATTGAATTTTTGGCTGATCCATCTGTATATGCATGGGTCCAATTCCTGCTTGGGTAATGTTCTTTTATGTAGTTTAGGGTTATTTCTCTTCTTTCGGTTTCATGCTGAGTGTTCTTTTTCTCAATACCAGGAATGTTTTCTATCATCTCAGGCAGTTGCTGCTGTCTCCAAGCTGGGAACTTGTGTGCATTGTGTATGGGCTTGACTGTTGATATGTTAAGTATAGGATCTGCCCTAATCCTTCGTTTTGCAGTTTCTACAAAGTTGCTACGCTTCAGTCTTCCCTTTCCAAAACCATTAAATCTGTTGTACATAGGGTGGTCTGTCAATCTTCTAAATTTTTCTGCTTGTTGCTGGGCTCTGCTATCTCTTCTATCCTGCATTGGTTGTAAACAAGTGATCTTTTCTAGTTCATTAATAGGCGTTGTCTTCAGGCTTCCAGTTATGATTCGCATTCCTTGGTTTTGGACTCTACTTATTTTGCTAAAGTTTGACTTAGCTGCTGTTGCCCAAGCTGCAATGCCATATTCCAGTACTGGCCTCACCCGTCCAGTATATAACTTCTTGAGAACTTTCTCATCTGCTCCCCACGTTGTACCAGCAAGCTTTTTCATGATTGCCATTCTCTGCCTTGCTCTTGTTCGATTTTTCTCAATCTGTGTCTTCCATGTCAGGCGACGATCAAAGGTGACTCCTAGATAGTTTGGATTTTCTTCATGGCGCAATATTTTTCCATTCAATACCAGCTTAGGTTGCTGAGTTTTATTTGAGAGGGAGAACACTGTGCATGTTGTTTTCTCCTCACTTATCTTCACTAGCCATGATTTTGACCAGTCCTCTAGCGCTAATAAGGCTTGCTGTATTCTGCTGTTAGCTGTACTAATATATTCTTCAGATGTCCATATGGCTAGGTCATCTGCAAAGGAGGATGTGTGTACTCTGGCTGGAAAATTTTCTGTTATGTCATTTATATATGCTAGGAATAATGTTGGTGAAAGAACTCCTCCTTGGGGGACACCTTGCTCCAGCAGCATCATTTTGCTGGTTTGTCCTTGTACTTTTGTCCTGGCAGTTCTGTTCTCAAGGTAGTGGCTGATCCATTTATACATTTTTCCACAAACATGCATGTTTTGCAGTTTTACTTTCAGTCCTTCCTTCCATACTTTATCAAATGCTTTTTCTAAATCTATCCAGACTGCTAGTGTGTGCTTTTTCTCTTGGAAGGCATCCTCTATTTCCTGAGCTATATAGGTTATTTGATCTTCAGTGGATCTGTACTTTCTGAATCCTGCTTGGTGTGGTGTTAAGAGCTTGTTTTCTTCCAGATGCCATGTTAGCCTGCCATTGATAATGCGTTCCATTAATTTTCCTACACAGCTAAGTAGACTGATAGGTCGATAGCCATTTGGTTCTTCCAAGTCTTTTCCTTTCTTTGGGACTGGTATTAGTATAGCTTCCTTCCATGCCTGTGGGACTATTCCTCTCTTCCAGCTGTTATTTAGGACTGCTAGTAGTTTCTTCTTTGCCTTGGTGCCTAGTCCTATTAGCATTTCATTTGTGATTCCATCCTTTCCTGGTGATTTCTTCTTTTTTAGGGTATTCATTGCCTGTTCCATTTCTTCCATTGTTAGATTTGCCATCATATATTCTGCTGCTGTCTCTGTATTTCTATGATGTATCTGTTTGTCTTTGATTGCTTTCTTCTGTTCGGTTGTAATATCAATGTGGTTTGCATTTGCATAGTGTTCCATTAGTGCATTTGCAGCCTTTTTTCCTGTAAGCAAGGCATTTCCTTGTTTAATTGTTATTTGTTTGTTTCTAGGTCCTTCATTGTTCATGGCTTTCACTAGTTTCCATAGTTTGTTTCCATCCCTGTCAAAATTCAGGTTTTCTGTTTTTTCCCTCCAACAATCTCTTGTTGTTTGATTTACTGTTCTTTTATATTTTGCTGAGATGGCTTTGAGAGAGATGTTCGCTTCAATTGTTTGTTCTCTCTCTGCTGTCTTCCTGGCATCTTCAACTTTGTCCTCCAAACTTTGTAGTTCTTCAGTCCAGTATGGTTTGTAATTTTTCCTCGCTCCTCTTGGAATGGACTCAGTGGCTGCCTGTATTATCGCTCTGTTTAGACTTTCCACCATTTGCTTTATGTTGCCATATCGTGTATTTATGTTTTCACAATATTTGTCTGTTAGTATGGCAAATCTGTCCCAATCTGCTCGTTTGTAATTCCAGCGGGGCAAGGGCTTTTGCTCCTGTGGAACATACTCCATATTCATTACAAGCTTGATTGGTCTGTGGTCACTACCTGCACATGGCGATCGATTTTGTGGAGGATGTCTCCTGTGCAGAAAGCTAAGTCTGGAGTAGAAGTGGTAAGCCATCTTCTGGAGTAGAAGCTCGGTGTGTCATCCGCTTTGTTGAGTAGATGGAGATTTGAGTCTATTTCCCAGTCCTCCAATTCATCTCCTCTTTTGTCAGTATCTGGGTATCCCCATCTTTCTGAACGGCTATTAAAGTCTCCGACAATAATGCAGTTTGTGACAGTTATTTTCATATTTGAGAGTGTAAGGTCCTTATCTGCTGGGCTATACAGATTGTAGATTCTTATTTTCACGTCCTTTATCATTATATCAACACCTATAATTTCCGTTTGGTTGTCAGAGATCACAGATACTTCGCTGCAAGGTATTGTGTTTCGTGTAAGTATTAGAACTCCTCCTTTGTGTCCATCGCGGTCGAAACGTGTGGCCTGATATCCTCTGACTGAGAATTTGTGATTGGCGTTGAGGTGTGTCTCTTGAATGCATGCCACATCTATTCTATCTTTATGAAGACGCTGTGTTAGGGAGTCTTTCTTCTTGTAAACTCCTTCGGCATTCCACTGTAGTATGTTGAGTGTCCGGGGTATTTGGTCAATAGCTCTTAACCTACTCCTCTGTGCCTTGACTCCACAGCACAGGGGAAGGTGACCACCAGTAGTCATGGGTGGACCCCCTCGAGGCAGGGGGCCCGGCACTATCGCCGCCTGATGGGACTTCACGGGATTAGCACCATAACGATTAATTTTGATTTGTGACATCATGAATTAAGTTACGTTGCACTGCTTTGTCAAGCCTGTGGCTCAGTACATCCGATTTCGACAAGCATTTATTCGGGATGCTTTCCCTAGCCTTTGACTGTCCCCAGTCTACCTACAAGGCAGCAGGTTTTACGTTGCACTGCTTTGTCAAGCCTGTGGCTCAGTACATCCGATTTCGACAAGCATGTATTCGGGATGCTTTCCCTAGCCTTTGACTGTCCCCAGTCTACCTACAAGGCAGCAGGTTTGTGTGTCTCTTCGTCTGGTCCCTCTCCCTTGACCTGTCCGACATGGGTGGCCCTACCAGTAGCTGTGCTACCGTCGGCATAGCTCTTGGGGTCATTGGGACGCACAAGCCCCTCTACCTCGTCACGGTGGACACACAGCAGAGGGGTTCTTAAGCATATGAAAACTGGCAAGGCCCCCGGTGCAGATAAAATCACAACAGAAATTATTAAAGCTTTAGAAGAATTTGGACTAGAGCAAGTAACCAGACCGCTGAACACATTATATGATACTGGGGATATACCTTCTGAATTATGTAACTGTATTTATTGCAATCCCAAAGAAATCAGGAACATTGGAATGTGATCAACATAGAACAATTAGTATAATGAGTCACATCACGAAGATTTTGCTAAGAATTATCATGCAAAGAGTGAGGAAGAAGATACAACCTGAAATAAGGGAAGAACAATGCGGGTTTGTAGAAGGAAAGGGTACAGTAAATGCTGTGTATATGCTGCAAACAGTTATTGAAAGTGCTATAGAAGTAAACAAGGATATACACCTTTGCTTTATTGACTATACAAAGGCTTTTGATAGAGTTAGACATGTCAGCATGGTGGATATGCTTGCAGATCTACAAATTGATGGGAAAGACATTAGACTTATAAAAAACATATATTGGAAACAACAAGCTGCAATAAGGATTGATAATGAAGTGGGACAGTATCAGCCAATTAAGAGAGGTGTTAGGCAGGGATGTGTGATGTCTCCAGATCTTTTTTCCCTATACAGTGAAAATATTTTCAGAAATGTAGAGGAATAAATGAATCAGCATTTGGAGGACGAAACATCAATAACATTAGATATGCAGATGATACAGTATTAATTGCAGACAATGCGCAGGACCTGCAACAATTAGTAGATGCGATTGTTGTACACAGTGAGCAGCTGGGGTTAGAATTAAATTGTAAAAAGACTCAGGTTATGGTCGTCACTAGGAAGGAAGAAATACCACAATGTAATTATACAAGTAAATGGAAATATTCTTCAACAAGTGAATCGGTACAATTATCTTGGAACAGTCATAACATCTGATGGGAGATGCCTTGAAGAGATTAGAACAAGAATCGCCATGGCGAAAGTAGCCTTTAGCAAGATGAAAAACATTCTGACCAATAAAAAGATGTCAATTGAAACGAGAAAAAGAGTGTTGAGGGGATACATAGAGCCTGTTCTTTTGTAGGGATGTGAAACTTGGACAATAAGCAGTCAAGCTGAAAAGCATCTGATGGCTGCAGAAATGTGGTTTCTGAGGAAAATGCAAAGAATACCATGGACAGACAGAAAAACCAATGACCAAGTACTACAGGAGACAAATGAACATCGTAAACTGATTAGAGAAATTAGACGTAGACAGTCAAAATTTTTTGGACATGTTATGAGAAGAAATGGATTGGAGAACTTAGTGACAACTGGCAAGATCGAAGGGAACAGACCAAGAGGAAGACCGAGAGTAAAATACCTGGATGGCTTGGCCACATGGCATGGACGAGACAGGAACACTGAGCTGATCCACGACACTGGTGATCGAGTGAAATGGCGAGTCATGACAACCCACGCTTTCCGGCATGGCACATGATTGATTGATTAAATATTGTGCCGAAGTTATGCGCGGAATTAATGTTGTGTCGAAGTAATGGTGTGACGAAATAATGTTGTGTCGAGGTAATATTGTGCTGAAGTAATGTTGTGTTGAAATAATGTTGTGCCGAAGTAACGTTGTCCTGAAGTAATGTTGAGTCGAAGTAATGTTGAGTCGAATTAATGTTGTGTCAGAGTAATGTGCCGAAGTAATGTTGTGTCGAAGTGATGTTGTGTGGAATTAATGGTGTGCCAAAGTGATGTGCCGAAGTGTACGAAGTACTGTGGTGTCGAAGTGATGTGCCGAAGTAATTTTGTTTTGAAGTGATGTTGTGTCGAAGTTACGTACAGAAATCATGTTGTGTCAAAGTTATATGTTGAAGTAATGTTGTGTTTAGGTTATATGTTGAAGTAATGTAGTGTCAACGTGATGTTGTGTCGAATTAATATTGTGCTGAAGTGATGTGCCGAAGTAATTTTGTTTTAAAGTGATGTTGTGTCGAAGTTATATGTTGAAGTGATTTTGAGTCCAATTAATGTTGTGTCTAGGTTATATGTTGAAGTGATGTTGTGTCTAGGTTATATGTTGAAGTAATGTTGTGTCTAGGTTATATGTTGAAGTAATGTTGCGTCTAGGTTATATGTTGAAGTAATGTTGTGTCTAGGTTATATGTTGAAGTAATGTTGTGTCTAGGTTATATGTTGAAGTAATGTTGTGTCTAGGTTATATGTTGAAGTAATGTTGTGTCTAGGTTATATGTTGAAGTAATGTTGTGTCTAGGTTATATGTTGAAGTAATGTTGTGTGGAAGTTATGTCCTCTAATGCTTCGCTTCTCACCACCTGACCAAAGAAAGCTGTTCTCTCTCTCTCTCTCTCTCTCTCTCTCTCTCTCTCTCTCTCATCTCTCTCAATCTCTCTCTCTCTCAATCTCTCTCTCTCTCTCTCTCTCTCTCTCTCTCTCTCTCTCTCTCTCTCTCTCTCTCTCTCTCTCTCTCTCTCTTTTACCCTGACAGTCCAAAGCATTCGCAACATTCGCCTCAGGAACTACATTTCTGTTGCTTCCAAGTTCTTCCTAATTTGTTCATTTACATTCCAAAATTCACTACCATCCAGCAAAATCATATAACATTTCAGCACGCTCTTTCTTACATTCAATGATAGTGACTTATTGCATAAGGATCGGTGTTCCCCCACTAAAACATGCATGCTTTCAGTAATGTTGCATTCATTTGTTTGCTTGTCTTGTACCTACCACCACCACCACCACCACCACCACCACCACCACCACCACCACCACTACTACTACTACTACTACTACTACTACTACTACTACTACTACTACTACTATTACTACTACTACTACTACTACTACTACTACTACTACTACTACTACTACTACTACTACTACTTCTGCTACTGCTGCTGCTGCTGCAGCTGTTGCTTCTACTACTACTACTACTACTACTACTACTACTACTACTAACACCACCACCACCACCAACACCAATATCACACTACTGCTACTATACTCCTCCTCCTCCTTACCATCATAATAATCTTCCTCTTCTTCTACTTAAGAATCCCAGACCCCAGTCCCAGACAATAATATTTTCCATCCACCGCCAGCTCACCACATTTTCTATTCCAGTCCACCTATATCGATCCAAGTGTTTACTTCATGTATGTGTTGCCAAACCGGTGCTATATTTACCAGAACCATCATTATCCCACCTCACAGAGAAGGATAAGTTGAGCGGTGCTGTGTGAATCATATCTCCGCAAATTAATGATTTCTAACTAATATGTTCCTGTTGATTTTTTACATGACGTCACCTCGTCTGCGATGAGTTATCCATGTTAATGAACGCGCACGGCGCACTTTAACTTTGGTGAATAACTCACTCTAATCTGATTTAACTCAAGTCTTCTGGAGAGAGAGAGAGAGAGAGAGAGAGAGAGAGAGAGAGAGAGAGAGAGAGAGAGAGAGAGAGACAGACAGACAGACAGACAGACAGACAGACAGACAGACAGACAGACAGACAAGACAGACAGACAGACAGACAGACAGACGGACGGACGGGAGGACGGACGGACAGACAAACAGACAGACAGATGGAACGATTGAACGAATTGAATTGTCAAAGTGTCACAAACTGGACAAGAAGACCCGTCTTACATTAAGCCCTTCCAACTACTGATCTTTCGTACACTACGAGAGAGAGAGAGAGAGAGAGAGAGAGAGAGAGAGAGAGAGAGAGAGAGAGAGAGAGAGAGAGAGAGAGAGAAAGAGAGAGAGAGACTTAGAGAGGGAGAGAGAAAGAGAAAGAGAGAGGGGGAGAGTTAGGTAGATGGAGATAGAGAGATAGAGAAAGAGAGAGATGGGAGGGAGAGTTAGATAGGGAGAGAGAGTTAGAGGGTTAGAGAGAGTAAGTAAGTAAGTAGTAAGTAAGTACGTAAATCTTTATTTTCCAAGGGTTAAGAATTGGGCTCGCAGGCCCGTCTGACATTCTGCCCTTCTTCTCTATTTCCTCTCATACATTCTTTCATTCAACATCTCTTATGGAGCAATTCTTTGGCAAGAAAAGAACAATAAGCATTAAAACGCATGAAAAATAATCAATAATACATGACTCGTTGAGGCAATGTTTAACATGGGCGTCATGAATACCCAAGGTGGGTGTAACGTGGCATAGATATGGGAATGTTGTTGTTTTTTTTTTTTTTTGGCTAGTTGTTGTTCGAGACAATTTAACGTTATTATTGTCTTTGTTGCTTTTTTTTTTTTTTGGAGGGGGCAAGTAGTATGTCCTGAGGTAGTGTTCAAACAGGTTGCGACTGTATGTATAATGATTGGTGGGGTCTTTGATTTCTTGTGGAAGACTATTCTACAACTGAGCGGCAGTGTATGCTAAGCTTGTTTTAGATAAGTCTATCCTAGATTTAGGGACATGGAGTATATTTAGTCGTTCGCTATGTCTTGCGTTATATTTGAACAATGGCCAAAGGTAGCTTGGGGCATTTTGAAATAGGATTTTGTGAATTAGTTTAGCCTTATTAAAAAGTAGGCGTTTGTGGAGTGGCAGTAACGAGAGTAAAGTAAAGAGAGAGAATTAGAGAGATAGGGGGAGAGAGTTAGAGAGAGAGTTGGAAAATTAGAGAGAGAAAATTAAAGAGAGAGAGAGAAGGAAAGAGAGAGACAGCGGGAGAATTAGAGTTAGAAAGAGAGACAGAGAGAGAGAGAGTTAGACAAAGAAAGATAGTTAGAGAGGGTGAGAGAGAGAGAGTTATATAGAGTGTGAGAGAGAGTTAGGGAGAGAGTGAGAGAGAGTTAGAGAGAGAGGCAGAAAGTAATAGTTAGAGATTGGGAGAGAGTTAGAGGGAGATAGGCAGAGAGAGAGAGAGAGAGAGAGAGAGAGAGAGAGAGAGAGAGAGAGAGAGAGAGAGAAAGGGAGGCAGAGATAGAGAGAGAAGCAAAGAGTGATGGTTAGAGATTGAGAGAGACAGTTAGAGAGAGAGAGGCAGAGATAGAGAGAGATAGAGAGGCAGAGATAGAGAGAGAGGCAAAGAGTGATAGTTAGAGATTGAGAGAGAGAGAGAGAGAGTTAGAGAGAGAGGCAGAGATAGAGATAGAGAGAGAGGCAGAGATAAAGAGAGAGAGAGAGAGTTAGAGAGAGATAGAGAGAGAGAGGCAAATAGTGATAGAGATTGAGAGAGAGAGAGTTAGAGAGAGAGAGAGGCAGAGATAGAGAGAGAGAGAGAGAGAGAAGCAAAGAGTGATAGTTAGAGATTGAGAGAGAGAGAGAGTTAGAGAGAGAGAGAGGCAGAGATAGAGAGAGAGGCAAAGAGTGATAGTTAGAGATTGAGAGAGACAGTTAGAGAGAGAGAGAGAGTTATGAAGAGTGGGGAAGAGATAGAGTTAGAGAGAGTTGGAAACATGACCGCCCACGCTTTCCGGCATGGCACATGATTGATTGATTGATTGATAAACCTAGACCTAAATCTATATATATATATATATATATATATATATATATATATATATATATATATATATATATATATATATATATATATATATATATATATATATATATATACCTAGAAACAAGCACCTGTATGGCTTGGCCTTGTGGCATGGTCGAGACAGAAACACAGAGCTGATCCACGATTCTGGTGATCGAGTGAGATGGCAGAATATGACCGCCCACGCTTACAGGCATGGCACATGATGGATGGATGGATGGATGGATGGATGGATATATATATATATATATATATATATATATATATATATATATATATATATATATATATATATATATATATATATATATATATATATATACATATATATATATATATATATATATATATATATATATATATATATATATATATATATATATATATATATAGAGAGAGAGAGAGAGAGAGAGAGAGAGAGAGAGAGAGAGAAAAGAAAGAAAACAGAGAGACAGGGAGAGAATGATAGTTACAAAACAAATAAACAAACAAACTTTATTTTCAAAGGGTAACAAATTGGGCACGCAGGCCCGTCTTACATTCGGCCCTTTCTTCTTCTTCTTCTTCTTCGTTCATCCGGAGTTTTTTTTCGGATGTGATTGCGTTGTGCCTGTTTACAGCAGAGCTGCGTTCTTGCGCCGTTAGGCCGACACATCCGACTTCTGCGGGCATTTGTTGACCGGGTTAACCTTCCCGGGGTTTCGGCCCTTTCAATCCTCGTCTTTCATTCGTCAATCGTGCATGATACATTCAAATAGGGGAAAAAACATTGTCAAATGAATGTTGTAAACATAAACAATGCATATTACCATTGTATGAGACACATCCCCCACCCACACACACACACACACACACACACACACACACACACACACACACACCCTAACATACATATATGCTCCACCCACCCACCCATCCCCTAGCCACACACATCCCCAACACACAAACGTCCCCCACCAATCCCATATCCCACACACACTCACCCACCCACGTATCCTCACCACCCACACACCCCAACCGCCAAGCCAAACACACATCTCCCTAACATACATCCCCCACCCCCCCCCCACCCACACACACCCCCGCCAATCCAATCATCCCGCACCTACCCACACACATACCACTCCACCCCCACATCCCCAACTTTCACACATCCCCCACCCACACAATCTCTCCCGGGAGAGTTAGAAAGAAAAAGAGAGTTAGGGAGGGTGAGAGAGTGAGAGAGAGTGAGAGAGAGAGTGTGTGTAAGAGAGAGAGAAAGAGAGAGAGAAAGAGAGAGAGAAAGAGAGAGAGAAAGAGAGAGAGAGGGAGAGAGAGAGAGTTAGAGTGTGATAGTTAGAGGGAGTTAGAGAGAGTGAGAGAGAGAGAGAGAGAGAGAGAGAGAGAGAGAGAGAGAGAGAGTCAGAGAGTGAAAGTTAGAGGGAGTATTAGAGAGAGAGTTAGAGAGAAAGTGAGAGAGAGAGAATTAGAGAGAGTTAGAGACAGAGAGAGAGAGAGAGAGAGAGAGAGAGAGAGAGAGAGAGAGAGAGAGAGAGAGAGAGTTAAAGAGAGTGAGAAAGAAAGTGAGAAAGAGTTAGCGCGGGATAGTTAGAGAGAGTTTGAGAGAGAGTGAGAGAGAGAATTAGGGAGAGAGAGAGGGGGGGGGCAGAGAGTGATAGTTAAAGATTGGGAGAAAGAGTTAGAGAGAGAGAGAGAGAGAGAGAGAGAGAGAGAGAGAGAGAGAGAGAGAGAGAGAGAGAGAGAGAGAGAGAGAGAGAGAGTTGGGAAGTTAGGGAGTGATAGAGGCTTTTCCTCCTCTGGCTTTGCTGGAGGGAGTGGGGGAAGGGGGGGGGGGGAAAGAGAATCCAACAAATGCTCCTTATTTTTTATTTGTTGAATTGAAGCCTGCCATTCTGAAGTATGCATGTCTTCTCCTTTCTCAGCATACTTAGTGAGTCCGTTACAACCATGACATGTGTGTGCCGTTTGTTACCCAACCAGTGCAACGCCGGTTGACTACCACCACCTCCATTCTCAGACTAGATGTAGTATCATATGCCAGGCTCTCCTGCACCAAACACCGTCCAACGACTTTCGCCACAAACCCCCAAGCACTTCTTTCACCTCTTAACACATAGACATCCGTGTAGATGATTACATCGCCTGGTCTCGAGTTATCGCGGATCATTTGTTACACCTACCATTTGCCGGTAAATCCCCACATTCCCGATCCAATGTTATTCGGCCCCTGCACAGGTTGAAGATGAAAACAATATAAAATAACACAACGTAATGCAGATTTACATAACAGAATTACGAACAGCTGCATTACGTTGTGTCCTGATATCTATATAGCCGCCTTTATTGCTTCCTTTTTCGCCACAATGGAACTTATTGTGAATGGCAACTTCTCGTACATGCGGCTGATTTCCGCAATCTTAATGCCCCTGTCGTATTTTATTAGTTATTAGTTAAGCAGGGAGTCTCCATGGTGAAGTGGTCAAGCCTTCTGTCATGCACTCCAAAGGTTGTAGGTTTGATTCCGGGCTATGACTTTCGGTTCACGAGTGCATTTTTCTTAGAGACTCCTGGGGGTCGTCGCTGGAGCTACAGAGTTCGTGCTTTGTGCGACGCTTTGGCAGGCAGCCCTGCCGAAAGAGACTGAGGCATATGGGATAAAACCTGGTGCAAAGAAGTCGATTCTCTCGACTTTTAAGACTTTAAGATCTTTTATTAGTTTGACAGCTCACACCCAATGTTGCGAATACCCAGGACTGTCAGAGTAACTAACTAGGACTGCTCGAAAGAGGCTAATGAAGCTAGAACACTATATACAACAATAAGACAGAGACAAACAGCTTTTTTTGGTCATGTGATGAAAAGAGAGACATTGGAGAACAGCGTGACAACTGGAAAGATTGAGGGGAAGATAGCTAGGGACAGACCATGCAAAATATTGCTGGATAGATTGAGACGATGGCATGGAGGAGTATCATCAGCAGAGTTGATCCAGAACACCAAAGACTGAGATCTGTGGAGAGCCATGAACGTCTAAGCAAGTTGGCAAGGCACTTGATGATGATGATGATGATGATGATGATGATGCTCATACAACGAAAAACAACGCCAAACAGAACAGAGGAACGCGTGGGTCCCTTTGTTTTATCAAAATTAATAGCGAGGTAATGTTGGCACACCGACGAAATATGAGGCAACTATCGAAAACCGAGACAAATTTTTCGCGGAAAAAATCGACGAAAACCGAAACCGACGATGCCAGATGGCAACGAACACCGAGGTTTTACTGTATTCATTTTGATCTTTTTATTTACCCCTATTCTTGGTTGTTTATAGTTTGCAAATAAAGTTTTTTTTTTCTACGGGACGTCCTTTGCCAAATCTCCTCAATCGCCACTAACATATATGACATGCTGCAATGCTTTGATTCCTTGCCATTATCCGAGAACTCACGGACGGTGTACGTTTTCATTCAATGAACATATGGACCAAACATCATATCACCAATATGTCTTCTTATATGTAAATAAACTTATTTACTTTTACTTTTATTTTCAGTTACAAAAGCAAACCTTGTACATTTCAGTTTAAAATTACTATGGTAGACAATTAAAATTACTGTGTGAATATGCTTGCCGTATATTTCAGCTTAAAGATGTATATTTCAGGCAGCTTAAAGAAATAATTTTATTGTTTTAGTTTATGTTGTCTGAAATCTGCAGTATCTACCTGACGAGACGAAGCGCAATATGCCAGGCAATATATCATACAATCTAATATTTGTGATTCCACTGTTGAAATGTTACTCTTATATATATTCTATGAGCAACAATCAATACCCAAAACGCGTAACATTCCCGAGCACTATCAAACCTGGACACCGTGAGAATATCCCAGCATTCACAGGGCGCAGACATCGGAAGTGGAGAAGGAGAGAGATATTAGTAAACATCCTTATTATTGACTTATTGTTTCAAGGACTCGTCTTCTGCGATCATTTCACTTGTGTCCTTGTTTAATTGTTTCCGCAGGGTTTTGTTAGCAAACATGTAAGTGGTAGTTACTTATTCCCCAGCGGAGTTGTCATAATGACTAAATATTTCATTATGTTTGCTGACATAGATTGTCATTGTTTTTATTTGTTTTTTAATTGTTCAACTCTGGGACTACGTGCTTTCTTGACTTTACTTTTTTAACTTCTTTTATGGAACTTTGAAAGAGGGAACAAAATTTGCTTACTTTATTATTCCCTCTGCCATTTTCGTTTTTAATGTAGATCCTTTTTTTTGGTTTTGTTTTTTTCTGTTTCGTTTTGTCTAATTTTTATCTATAGATTTGTAATATTCACGAGTGGAAGCGTGATCTTTAGTATTCTTTAGTTTAGTAGCATAGCACTTTCACTAAGTAATCCAATACTTGGCACTCTTCCGAACGACGGTCCCAAATTATTTAGCGTAAAAAGCATCCCTTACAGGGCCTCATTAGCTGACATAATAAAAAATGTGAACTACGAACTAAAATATAGAACTGAGAAAATGGAAATACATACCAATAATATTTCACAGTTATATGTGGAAATTGTGGCACAAAAGTTGTAAATACTGTAGGAGAACATATTCTAAAACTAAACTCTTGTATCAGTATATCCGTGGGGGAAAAATTTTACATATCGGAACGAGCATTGAATGTGTTGTCGGTGTTCAGTGTGTCATGGACTGCTAGACTGATCGATGGATACAATGAATGTGTCTGGACCCGGAGGGCCCTCACTGCCCTCTGGACCCATAAACCTTTATTGTATCCATCGATTGGTCTAGCAGTCCGCTACACACTCAAACGTCGATCTGTCTAGTGTCTAGCAGATGACGATACTCTCAAACGTAAGTGATTGACAACACTATCGCCCCGGAAATGACCTTATGAGGCCCTATAAGGGATGCATTTTACACTAAATAATTTGGGACCGTCGTTCGGAAGAGTGTCCAATGCTTCCAAAAGTCTGAGAAATGTCGATGGACACGTTTTCGCTCCCACATTGCCAATATAATAATATTTAATTATTTATTGCTACTTTGCCATCTTGATAGACATATTGTTACATTGTGCTTAAAAATGGGCACAATAACCTCTCCATAGCACACACTCTTACACAACCTGGGCTGAATTATAAAGACCGTGTGTTGCCCATACACTTATACAGTATGATCATGATCCCTCTCTCGGCCTGCTTACGCTACTCCAGACGAAAAGTAATACCAGTATATCTGAGAAAGACAAGTTGCTGGATCACCAAAGCAATGCTCTGTTTGCCTGTCAGAGCTTCGATCCTAGACCAGTTGCCAACCAAAACTTAGGACTTGGTTTGCCCTGCCATGATATTTAGTCTTTAGGTTGCGTTTTTTTTTCACTCCACGATAAGGAAGGCTTGTTCCCTCCCAATTGTCTAATTACCCTCCTTCGCCTGAAGTCACTGGTACAATGTGGCTTGTCGGGTTTGGTGAGCCTTGCCCAGGGTTTGGTGATAACAGAAAGCAGGTAGTACCGTCTACTTAATAATAATATTATCAGCCAATAAAAAACACATGAAGGGTTTATTAAACGAAGTGACTATTCGCAATAGAATTGCGAATAGAAAAAATTATATTCGCAGTAGAAGTAGGTCACGTGATTATTCTTATGCGTATAGCTATATTATAAATTATTGTTGATGTGTTAACGTGTCCTCAGTAGCGTAGTGATAAGTGTCTCCGCCTGTCACGTTGGAGCTCGAGGTTCGATTCCTCGTCGGTGAAGTAAATTTTTTTTTTTTTCATTTTCAGCACATACGTACAAATATTAAACATTAGGAACTAAAATATAGAACTGAACATGTGAATAAAGTGTAATGATCAAAGCATATTACTGTCAGCTTGGACCAGAATTATCAGGACATACAAAGTATGGTAGGACGGTAACGTAAACAAACATGCCTGGTAACAGTAAGTATACAGAAACGAAAGTTGACAATTCTTGAACTCGCCTGGGGACACAGTTATTTGTAGGGATCGTTATTTGTATTGGGGATACCAGTTCTGGAAAATTATTCTTGATATTTAAACAGTACTAACGTAATGTAAAAATAAAATGGGATGCCAGAAGAACGGACAGAAGTAAGAAGAAGGGTGATTCATTAAAAATTATGGAGAATTCGGCAGAATGAAACTCGCAACAGTGAACATTCCTATTTAAATTAACCACCTTCTTATACTTCTTAATGGCTCAAACTAAAATTGACTTGTGAGCAGACGCTGTGACATGTTTGTTACTTCCCACAATTCTGTTGCGAATATAATATTTCTCTATTCGCAATTCTATTGAGAATATAATTTCTCTCTGTTCGCAATTCTATTGCGAATAGAGCTTCCCTTTATTAAAAGCAAGATGATTGACTTAATTGCACCAAGTTTTATCCCGCATGGCTCGACCTGCTGAAAGCTTTGCGCAGAGCACAAACTCCTTAGCTCCAGCAGCGGCCCACTTCTCAGAGAAAGTTGCACTGCACTGATAGACTGGATGCCCAAGTCTGTAAGCAAGATGGGAGAGTTAATGATGTAAGCTGATAAGACCACAGAGTGACTTTCCGTAAAGGACTTGCTATAAGATGATGATGATGCTGTATGACTTGCACTGGGGAATAGTGATGATTTGGCTGGCCTCAACCACCATTAGGCAAGCATCACTAATTACAAATGTGTGTGTGTGAGCTCTCAGAGGGGTGAGTGCAAGGCTTGGGTTCGATTGTCTACCATCATCACAAGATACTCCTGTGACTCTTGCTTTTCTTCTTTGATCAACTTGGGCTGTGCATGGTGTATAGCATCCATCATTTCACACAGATGTTCACTTTCTAGTCCTGTGACACTTGGACCATCATCTTCTGACTTCAACGGTTGAATTTTTTTTTTCAATACCTCCTCCCATAGGTAGATTGCTAGATTGCCTTCCTGGGCTTGTGGGCTCTGACTGGCTCTTGCAATCTTGTAGCTTGCAAAGTGTGAGTATTTTGCAATCTTCATCACAGTGGAGAGCATGTTCATCATAATATCTTCGTCTTCTTTGCATTCATCCGGAGTGTTTTTTCAGATGTGATTGCGGAGAATTGTTACGCACCCTTGGACGAAAACCTTTGGGCCAACTCATCTGACTTCTGTGTGCATTTTTGACCAGGTTAGCATTCCTTGAAGACTCACTTTTGTGGTACTGTCTGCATCCCAGCTTGTCAAGTTGGAACAGTCGAAGACTTCACGGTCATCCCTCAAGAGAAGGCAAGGACAGTCCATTGCATTTTCCTCCATCCAGGGTGGCATCCATAGTTGCAGAGCCGACACATAGCGCCCTGGTGCTGGGCTCACAGAGGGAATCGTCATGTCCTGCTCATGGCTGCTTTAATTCCTCACTTCAATATATTGGGCATTTCGTTCGGCCCAGCCCGCTCCTGTACAAACCAGACCGGTCTGCAGATGGTATCCACTCAGTGAGTTATCGATTCGGACATGTGCTTGTCACTGTACCTGAGGACAATATAGTCAGAGCACGACTCTATAGTTCTGGGCATGACGGACATTCGGAAACTTAACTAGTCAGAGCTGTTCCGGACTTGAGCTATTCGGAAAACTAGTTAGTCAGAGCTGTTCCTAGCACGAAAGACATTTCACTCGGACGTTTTATGCATTGTACCTGATTTATTTGCACCCATAGGCCAGCACATCCGACTTCAGCGGGCATTTTTACGGTTTGCCTTCCCGAGGTTTCGAGAGACGTTAAGACTTTTTTTGCTGTGGTGTCGCCCACATCTCGGCTGGTCAAGCTTAAACAGCCAACGACATCACGGTCATCCCTCAAGGGAAGGCAGGGGCAGACCATGGGCATTCCCCCGCTATCCAAGGAGGCCATTTAGTGCCAGATTAATTTTTATAGACCAGTCTGCACTTGGTGGGTTCTTGCTCGCTTTGAACTCAAGCGTCGTCCGTACACACTACTTCTAGTAGCACTGGTCTGAATTTTGCGTGTGGATTAGCTTTCCCTCTCATCAGTGTCCCTCACCATTAGTCAATATCAAATTTTGTATGTGGATTAGCTTTCTCTATCACCAGTGTCCCTCACCATTAGTCAGTATCAAATTTTGCGTGTGGATTAGCTTTTCCTATCATCACTATCCCTCACCATTAGTCAGTATCAAATTTTGCATGTGGATTAGCTTTCCCTGTCATCAGTGTCCCGCACCATTAGTCAATATCAAATTTTGCGTGTGGATTAGCTTTCCCTATCATCAGTGTCTCTCACCATTAGTCAGTTTCAAATAAACTGTGATTACTTCCCAAGATATTTTCTGCTATCATTGTTAGGCTGGAGTCCGTTTTTAAAATCAATTTAAATGTGGATTTTAACCCATGACCTCCTGCTCAGCTGGTGAGTGTCTTCACCACTTTGTTCCCAATGACAGGTCTTGCTCAGTGTCAATACTACTATGGACAAATCAGCACTTCTACATTCCACTTGAATGTCGATTTTGTTTCTTTCATTGTATATTTCCATTGTCCACAGAATCTGACTACAGATGGCAGTCACCTTGTTACTAAGCTAGACCCAAAAAAAGACAGCTATCACAAAGGGTACTGTCAGAGAGAGGCAGGTTCGCATCTTTCAGAGACTGACAAGTCACTTTCAGGTTCCTGTAAACCATTCCACAAACAGTTATGAGCAATAGCAGACGTAACTCTGGATCTAGGCCAGGTGCTGTAGGTGGCAGAATACAACAGGCCAAATTGGTGCTTCTCGGAGACCAGGGTGTTGGGAAGTCCAGCTTGGCACTGCGGTTTGTTCGAGGACAGTTTCCAGAGCACAGTGAAGCAACTGTTGGTGGTAAGTCTACATTCTTGTTCATTCCTCTTGTAAGGAGAGTGTGTCAGGCCTAGTTATGCACTTATGAGTTAAGTATGCATTTGTGTAAAGTTTGCTTCCTCTAGACAGGTTTCATCCAAGATAATGGACACTGTCTACCTGTAGGTAGGTTTTCTATCCTAACAATTTTGCCAGTGCAGCAGTCTTACGGCCTACTCTTTGCAATTGCTTGTGTGCTACAGATATACACAAGACCTCATCTTTCATAATGTCATTACTTCACTAGCCTGTGTGTTAGAAAAAAAAATAAGTTGTATAAACTTTACAGGACGTTGCAGTCAACTCCGGCATATTTTGGCTGTTTGTGATTTCTTGGCAAGTTTACGTTCAGTAGTTTGCCATTGCTTTCTGAATGACTGACACTCACACCATTGTATGAAAACCAACGCAAAGCTGTCTGCTGCCAAATCACCGGCATCTGTGTTTTGAATGCGGTCTGCCGGATTACGAATTGCATCTATAACCCCTTCACCACAGAGCTTGTTTGTTACAGGGACTCGTAAGAAAAGTGAAGATTAATAACACTGCAGCTTGCCATGCATGTCACTAAAGATATCTGAGATGGGTTGGTATGGGATTAACTACCTTGACTAGGTAAAAAAACTTTGCTGCAAACTCCAACCGGCCTTGAACAAGTCTAGAAAGGGCTTGGTGTGGGTTGGTTGAGGGATTGTTCTTCATTGGGAGATGAAAGGCAGACAAGGAAGAGTGACTTCACTGTGTTTATGTTTAGGGAATCTGGTCTGTTCAGTCACAGTGCAAGAAAGTTAGAGCTTGTATATTGTTTTGGTAAGGTTCCTGCCATCTTTTTCAGGTCTGAAAGCACAAACACAAGCAGCTTGTGGCCTTGAAATACAAGTTATACCATGTCTGCTGTTGCTTAGTGCATTTCCTGAGAGAGAAGAGAGAGAGAAACATGCGAAGAAGATTAAGCAAGGGAGGTAAACATGAGAAAGAGAAAGTGGCAGGGAAGTAAGAATAGAGGCAGAGAAAGAAAGAGATTAAGTAAGGGGGAGAGAGAGGGAGACAAAATAGAGGCAGGGAAGAAGATTAAGTAAGGGAGAAAGAGAGGGAGGGAGAGAGAAAAAGAGGCAGGGAAAAAGATTAAAGCAAGGGAGGCAGGGAAGAAATAACTGAGGCAGGTAGGGAAGATTAAGTAAGAAAGGCAGAGAAGAGGGGATGTCAGAGAGAGAAGGAGGATTGCAGAGAGAGGGGTTGGGAGGAAAGGAGTCTCCAAGGATTCCTGAAATTTTTCTGTCTGTTTACTAATTGTCCAGGATTTGCAGCATACCTGGTATAATTTCCCAGTGACATAAATAGTTGAAACTTTTATTTGCAGCTGCCTTCCTGACACAGACTGTCCAGGTGCAGGGACAGAGTCTAAAGTTTGATATCTGGGACACAGCCGGCCAGGAGCGCTATCACAGCCTGGCACCGATGTATTACAGGGGGGCCCAGGCGGCGGTTGTTGTGTATGATATAAACAACGCTGTGAGTTGAATTTCTTGATGCTGTTGTTTTTGTGTGTGTGTACATTCAGTTCAAGGGTAGGTAGTGCCATTTACTTTGGATGGGATCTGGCTAGAGGAAGCTACTACACTACTCGCACTTTGCTGTCTTAACATACGATAGTTTGTTACATTGTGCTTCAAATATAGCACAAAGCCAGGGCTGAATTGTAGAGACCATGTGTTGCACATGCAGCATGATCTCTCTCTTGACCTCTCTAGTTTACTTCAGAGGAAAGGTAACACTAATACATCTGGAATAAGACAAGCTGCAGAAGCTGCCAGATCAGCAAAGCAATACTCTAACTGTCCGAACTAGAGGCAGCAAACTGGACACAAATGTATGCCGAAGTCGGACACACTGACCTTTGAATTGCATAATTCCCGGGAAGGTTAACCCGGTCAACAAATGCCCGCAGAAGTCGGATGTGTCGGCCTAACGGCGCAAGAACGCAGCTCTGCTGTAAACAGGCACAACGCAGTCACATCCGGAAAAAAAAATCCGGATGAACGAAGAAGAAGAAGAAAGAATTGCATAATTAGGTGTGATGCATTTCCCTCAGAAGAGGAAGAGATGAAAGCAGTAAATCAAAAAAATGGAAACCTATCCAATGCCCCATTTAAGTTACTTTGTTGTGGCTTTTTAAAATATAGCTGTATCGGTGTCCTTTTGTGCGCTGATAAGGCTTTCTAGCTGAAATGCCCATTTTGTCACTTTTGATTGTGTTTATGTAAAGCTGAACTAATTCAGTTTCCATTTTTCTTGATTGACACATAGTGTTTTTACAGCTCTACTGGAGTTAAACCCATTCCATTTCTTGTATTACACAGGCAGTGTTCTGTGTTTAAGAGTTGTATTTGTTCGGGTTGTGATGATATCAATATGTATAACGAAGACACAAACATTAGATTGCATGATTTATTGCCTGGCATATTTAGCTGCATCTCGTCAGGTACATACTGCAGAGTTCACACAACCTAAAGTAAAATAACTAGATAAATTCTTCAAGCTAAAATATACATATGTTCGCACAGTAATGTCAATTGTCTACCATGGTAATTTTCAACTGTCTATCATGTCTTTCTGTTTGCACAAAACTGGCCGCTGTAGATTAATCATTATGGCATCTGCAAATTTTAACAAGCGACTCTTTTGTGTATTAAACAACACACAAAAGGCACTATCTCTGTCAATCATTTGATTGTGAACTTGAGACCATAAAGCCACATTTATCTGTTGGCTGCTCTGCAGCTCAACCCACCACCTGCTGCCGTGGTTTCAGGTAACCCTGGGGGTTAAACAGCTACTCCACCTTGTACAAGGTTGTCCCATTCGCTAGCTTAGAGAAGTAGGCACCTTACATCTCCTTTGATAGTAGATACCTTTTCTCCGCCATCCATTTGATCATTATACTGTCTTTAATTGCCCCTTGTATACTGTTTGTCATGAAAATTTAGAGAGAACAGTAATGGAAGGGTATGTGCCAGGGAAGAGAGGAAGAGGGCCAAAGAGAAGATGGATGCAGGAAGTGGCAGATGATCTCCAGATTCGTGTATCGGACATGGGGCAACTCTCTTACAACCAAGAAGTTGTCAAGAAGGATGAGAGCGAGGTTCTGCAAAGGATGTGCTACTGAATGAATGAATACTGTTTGATAATGGCAAAATGAGTATAATACCGACCCAACATGCATTAATGTATCCACTACAATCATATTACCATCATCATGTGCAGAATGTCGCTCTCATCACACCCCGCTGAAAACTCCATCTTTTGGCAGTTCCCCATCCTCATACAGTGTCATACACAGGGTGTCTTTACTCTCCTGTATCCATGAAACAATCCTTGGAGATACACAGGGTGTCTTTACTCTCCTGTATCCATGAAACAATCCTTGGAGATACACAGGGTGTCTTTACTCTCCTGTATCCATGAAACAATCCTTGGAGATACACAGGGTGTCTTTACTCTCCTGTATCCATGAAACAATCCTTGGAGATACACAGGGTGTCTTTACTCTCCTGTATCCATGAAACAATCCTTGGAGATACACAGGGTGTCTTTACTCTCCTGTATCCATGAAACAATCCTTGGAGATACACAGGGTGTCTTTACTCCTGTATCCATGAAACAATCCTTGGAGATACACAGGGTGTCTTTACTCTCCTGTATCCATGAAACAATCCTTGGAGATACACAGGGTGTCTTTACTCTCCTGTATCCATGAAACAATCCTTGGAGATACACAGGGTGTCTTTACTCTCCTGTATCCATGAAACAATCCTTGGAGATACACAGGGTGTCTGTACTCTCCTGTATCCATGAAACAATCCTTGGAGATACACAGGGTGTCTGTACTCTCCTGTATCCATGAAACAATCCTTGGAGATACACAGGGTGTCTGTACTCTCCTGTATCCATGAAACAATCCTTGGAGATACACAGGGTGTCTTCACTCTCCTGTATCCATGAAACAATCCTTGGAGATACACAGGGTGTCTTTACTCTCCTGTATCCATGAAACAATCCTTGGAGATACACAGGGTGTCTTTACTCTCCTGTATCCATGAAACAATCCTTGGAGATACACAGGGTGTCTTTACTCTCCTGTATCCATGAAACAATCCTTGGAGATACACAGGGTGTCTGTACTCTCCTGTATCCATGAAACAATCCTTGGAGATATGGGGTTTTTTGGTGATTCATTTATTGATTTTATAGAAGAATGCTGAAAATTAATTGGACAGCCACAATGAGCAATCTGGACGTTTTAAGGGAAGCTGAATCGCAAAGACAGCTTATCACAAACTTCAAAAGGAGGCAGTCATCGTATTTTGGTCACATTATGAGAAGACAAGAATTGGAACATATTGTGAAAACCAGAAAGATTTGCAGAAAGAGATAGAGGAAGACAGTGTGAGAAGATTCTTGACAGTCTTTGTCATGGCACGGAAGGGAGTCAACACACACATTGGTCCTTGATGTCGGAGATCGTAATTTGTGGAAAAGCATGATTGCCCACGCCAGCCGGTAAGGCACTGAATGATGATATTCTACCTTGATGTTGGCCAACCGTTACCTCTTCTGCCGTCCAATACTGTTCTTTCAAAGCCAGTGTATGGCTGTCATAATGAATGTCTTGGGGCTAATAATTTGGTAGTTACGTATCTCTTGCTGTAGTTAATGAAGACTGACAGTGGAACTCTTCTTTTCCAGAACACATTTAATCGCGCCATATCCTGGGTGCGAGAACTGAGACAGCAGACGGCAGGCAACACTGTGATAGTTCTGGCGGGAAACAAAGCGGATCTTGCTGCTGAACATCGGGCAGTGTCTACAGAAGTTTGTGTTTACTGTTTACTAACTATCATAACCTTTGGGAGTTATCATTAGGATAGTAATTGTCAGTTATGATTGCAGATAGTTGGCTTAGTGTATTTGTTCCTTTCATGCAAACATGAAAGAATAATAAACTTTTGGGGTTACATTGACTAGAAGGTATGGTGTCTGCTTCCTACTCAAAAAGAGCAGAGTTCAAAACTAGTTTAAGACATTATTTTAAGTTTGGCGGGTGAAGGAGGCAATGCTATGGAAGGGGGGTGTTTAAATCCCTGTGGATAGGGGAGATGTGGCAGGTAGGTTATGTCTTTCTCAGGCTCAAAGAGTACTGGGTTTGATCTCAGCTTAGGGCTAGACATTTTTCCAGTAACCGAGGGCATCAAATGAGATCACACATGTGTCTGAGTTCTGTGGTAGTAAGATCAGATTCCTAGTCTTCTCTGTTAAGGGTGAAAAATTTAAGGTCCCTTCATCATTATCAAGTGCCTTGCCAGCTGACGTAGGCGTTCATGTCTCTCCACAGATCTCGGTCTTTGGTCGTTCACTAACTCTGAAATATGGTTTGCCATGAAGTCTTGGGAAGATAATGTGGTGGTTTCCCTTTACCTTTCACATTCACATGGTGGTCTTTTACTTCTGCCTTTGACAGCCATTTCTGACTAAGGAAAAAGGGAGGTATCATACAGTACCATAGGGGTCAGATGTTCACCTTTAACCCCCATAGACAAAAACCAGTCCACTACATCAGTTGAAAGATGGCCACGGCAGCGTAAGGGTTAGATGTTCGCCTGCCATACCAACAGCACAATACAAGGAAATGCAACCTAAAGGCTAAATAGCAGGGCAGACCAGGCTCTAAGCCTTGGTTTGCAAGTGTTCTAGGGTGGAAGCTCAGACAGGAGTACAGTTAGAGCATTGTTTTGCTTATCTGGCTGCTTCTGCAGCTTGTCTTGTTCCAGATGTATTGGTGTTACTTTTCCTCTGGAGTAAACTAGGCAGGTCAAGCGAGGGATCATGCTGCATGGGAAACACATGGTCTCTGGAGTAAACTAGGCAGGTCAAGTGAGGGATCATGCTGCATGGGAAACACATGGTCTCTGGAGTAAACTAGGCAGGTCAAGCGAGGGATCATGCTGCATGGGAAACACATGGTCTCTGGAGTAAACTAGGCAGGTCAAGCGAGGGATCATGCTGCATGGGAAACACATGGTCTCTGGAGTAAACTAGGCAGGTCAAGAGAGGGATCATGCTGCATGGGAAACACATGGTCTCTGGAGTAAACTAGGCAGGTCAAGTGAGGGATCATGCTGCATGGGAAACACATGGTCTCTGGAGTAAACTAGGCAGGTCAAGTGAGGGATCATGCTGCATGGGAAACACATGGTCTCTGGAGTAAACTAGGCAGGTCAAGAGAGGGATCATGCTGCATGGGAAACACATGGTCTCTGGAGTAAACTAGGCAGGTCAAGAGAGGGATCATGCTGCATGGGAAACACATGGTCTCTGGAGTAAACTAGGCAGGTCAAGCGAGGGATCATGCTGCATGGGAAACACATGGTCTCTGGAGTAAACTAGGCAGGTCAAGTGAGGGATCATGCTGCATGGGAAACACATGGTCTCTGGAGTAAACTAGGCAGGTCAAGTGAGGGATCATGCTGCATGGGAAACACATGGTCTCTGGAGTAAACTAGGCAGGTCAAGTGAGGGATCATGCTGCATGGGAAACACATGGTCTCTGGAGTAAACTAGGCAGGTCAAGTGAGGGATCATGCTGCATGGGAAACACATGGTCTCTGGAGTAAACTAGGCAGGTCAAGTGAGGGATCATGCTGCATGGGAAACACATGGTCTCTGGAGTAAACTAGGCAGGTCAAGTGAGGGATCATGCTGCATGGGAAACACATGGTCTCTGGAGTAAACTAGGCAGGTCAAGTGAGGGATCATGCTGCATGGGAAACACATGGTCTCTGGAGTAAACTAGGCAGGTCAAGTGAGGGATCATGCTGCATGGGAAACACATGGTCTCTGGAGTAAACTAGGCAGGTCCAGAGAGGGATCATGCTGCATGGGACAACACATGGTCTCTGGAGTAAACTAGGCAGGTCCGAGAGAGGGATCATGCTGCATGGGACAACACATGGTCTCTGGAGTAAACTAGGCAGGTCAGAGAGAGGGATCATGCTGCATGGGACAACACATGGTCTCTGGAGTAAACTAGGCAGGCCGAGAGAGGGATCATGCTGCATGGGACAACACATGGTCTCTGGAGTAAACTAGGACAGGTCAGAGAGAGGGATCATGCTGCATGGGCAACACATGGTCTCTGGAGTAAACTAGGCAGGCCGAGAGAGGGATCATGCTGCATGGGCAACACATGGTCTCTGGAGTAAACTAGGCAGGCCGAGAGAGGGATCATGCTGCATGGGCAACACATGGTCTCTGGAGTAAACTAGGCAGGCCGAGAGAGGGATCATGCTGCATGGGCAACACATGGTCTCTGGAGTAAACTAGACAGGCCGAGAGAGGGATCATGCTGCATGGGCAACACATGGTCTCTGGAGTAAACTAGGCAGGTCAAGATGAGGGATCATGCTGCATGGGAAACACATGGTCTCTGGAGTAAACTAGGCAGGTCAAGATGAGGGATCATGCTGCATGGGAAACACATGGTCTCTGGAGTAAACTAGGCAGGTCAAGTGAGGGATCATGCTGCATGGGAAACACATGGTCTCTGGAGTAAACTAGGCAGGTCAAGTGAGGGATCATGCTGCATGGGAAACACATGGTCTCTGGAGTAAACTAGGCAGGTCAAGTAGAGGGATCATGCTGCATGGGAAACACATGGTCTCTGGAGTAAACTAGGCAGGTCAAGATGAGGGATCATGCTGCATGGGAAACACATGGTCTCTGGAGTAAACTAGGCAGGTCAAGTGAGGGATCATGCTGCATGGGAAACACATGGTCTCTGGAGTAAACTAGGCAGGTCAAGAGAGGGATCATGCTGCATGGGCAACACATGGTCTCTGGAGTAAACTAGCAGGTCAAGATGAGGGATCATGCTGCATGGGAAACACATGGTCTCTGGAGTAAACTAGGCAGGTCAAGTGAGGGATCATGCTGCATGGGAAACACATGGTCTCTGGAGTAAACTAGGCAGGTCAAGCGAGGGATCATGCTGCATGGGAAACACATGGTCTCTGGAGTAAACTAGGCAGGTCAAGTGAGGGATCATGCTGCATGGGAAACACATGGTCTCTGGAGTAAACTAGGCAGGTCAAGTGAGGGATCATGCTGCAGTGGGAAACACATGGTCTCTGGAGTAAACTAGGCAGGTCAAGTGAGGGATCATGCTGCATGGGAAACACATGGTCTCTGGAGTAAACTAGGCAGGTCAAGTGAGGGATCATGCTGCATGGGAAACACATGGTCTCTGGAGTAAACTAGGCAGGTCAAGTGAGGGATCATGCTGCATGGGAAACACATGGTCTCTGGAGTAAACTAGGCAGGTCAAGTGAGGGATCATGCTGCATGGGAAACACATGGTCTCTGGAGTAAACTAGGCAGGTCAAGTGAGGGATCATGCTGCATGGGAAACACATGGTCTCTGGAGTAAACTAGGCAGGTCAAGTGAGGGATCATGCTGCATGGGAAACACATGGTCTCTGGAGTAAACTAGGCAGGTCAAGTGAGGGATCATGCTGCATGGGAAACACATGGTCTCTGGAGTAAACTAGGCAGGTCAAGTGAGGGATCATGCTGCATGGGAAACACATGGTCTCTGGAGTAAACTAGGCAGGTCAAGTGAGGGATCATGCTGCATGGGAAACACATGGTCTCTAAATTCAGCCCAGGCTTTGTGCTATGGAAAGGTGCAACTACATTTGACAAACTATCAACTGTCAAAACGGCAAGGTGCCAGTTAGTCCAGGAGTTAAAATAACCAGGACAGAGTGTGAGTTAATATAATAACTTTATGGGGATAATAATGTCAGGAGTAAGTGCACTGGTACACTCACAGGGTGAACTAATTTATGTCACCCATTTGTCTATTGCAGGATGCAAGAGTATTTGCAGAAGAGACCGGGTTGATATTTGCAGAATGTTCCGCGAAGAGTGGACTTGCTGTGAATGAGATGTTTATGATGATTGGTAAGTTGGTGTGTTTATCTATAAAATCAAGATTTCCCGGGAAGGTTAACCCGGTCAACAAATGCCCGCGGAAGTCGGATGTGTTGGCCTAACGGCGCAAGAACACAGCTCTGCTGTAAACAGGCACAACGCAGTCACGTCCGGAAAAAAACTCCGGATGAACGCAGAAGAAGAAGATGAAATCAAGATTTTATGAGCGTGTTATGGTTGGAAGACTACACTGTGAAGTTGTGTAGCCACCCGCCTCGCACTTAGGTTCTGGAGTTCGTGCTCTATATGACGCTTTTGATAGGCTGCTCTAAAGATAGAGACTGAGCCATATGGAACAGAACCAGGTGCAATGAAGTCCATCATTTGCTTTTAAACTCTTTTGAATGGCATTATATTTGATTTCCTTAGTGGCGTTCTGCTGGCTGGAGGACAAACAAACAGCACACGCTTTTCACTAACAGACTTTCAAAGTATGATGAGAAAAGTAAAAACAGGCAGGCTTCCATTCAACAATCTGTTAGATGTTTTACCCTGGACATGCTGGTGTGCTGGGAAACGAGCAGGTGGACAGATTGGCTGGGTCTGTGCCTCTCAGTGGGGTATTGGTGCATGATAAGGCAGACGTGGTCGGGGTCCTTTGGAATTGCGTGTATAGTACAGAAGACTGGGAAGATCATCACGGCTTGGAGAGAATATTGCTACAGGGCGTGACCAGAGGATCTGGCCAATGCCCAAAACTACGAGGAAAGGCCAGACGAGCACATAATCAGACTGCTACTGGTACCATTAATATTGGGACTCTTTGCTGGCTGTTGAATATGAGGACGGATCACGTATGAGAATGTTCAGCGTGCTATGATATAGGCTCTTGTCTCACCTCAACTCAAGTTTCTGTTTATCTACAAGGT
Organism: Cepaea nemoralis; assembly: GCA_014155875.1. Classification (NCBI taxonomy): domain Eukaryota; kingdom Metazoa; phylum Mollusca; class Gastropoda; order Stylommatophora; family Helicidae; genus Cepaea; species Cepaea nemoralis. Next base: position 1,031,506 of record JACEFZ010004774.1, on the reverse strand, counting down.
CTCATCTTTCTTCTAATGCTGAGATTCATTTCGGCTACCTGACTCCTGTTTGTTTCTATTGCTTGAATTGCTTCAGCTATTATTATAAGTCTCTTAGTTCTTATTTGTTGGGTATTAGAGGACTATTCTGTCTGATTTTTCTATTAGGTTCTTGAAGCAGTGATTAATATCCCTGATACCTTGGCGTGAATGTCTAATTTTTCTGACTGTCCACATCGAAATGTAGAGATTATGTATTTTCACATAAGGGACATGGAGATTGTATATTCTTAAATAAGAGACATAGAGATTGTATATTCTTAAAATAATACTTTTGATACGGAATATACAATATAATGCATTCTAACACACAGACATACTTTCTCACACATGGATTTCCTTTCTCACACATGGACATAAATTCTCATATATAAGACACGCTACAGGGGACATAGCGGACTTAGAAAAGGGGAAAATGCTAAGGAACAGCAATTTATAATTTCACGATAGGGAAAAAAGAGAAGAAATTAAAAGAAAAAACTTCACGTTCTGTTCACCAATGTTGGAAAACTAAAAGTGAGACTGTACAAGTCCATTTTTGGTTATTTGGGAAATGTTTGGCCATCATAAGCCATGCAAACGATGCAAATAAGAATGATGTAATTGGTTTTGGTCGTTTGCGGTAAAGTGTGAACTGGCAGTTTAACGATCAATTAAGATGCATTTCTGCCATAAGGTGAGACGTTGGTTGCCGATTTAAACACAAGTGGCATATTATACATAAGTGCAAGCATTGAATATCACTTCCAGTCCCCAACAGTGAGGATAGGCATTGCACTGTTAAGGCCTCCAAGTGTTTACGCTTGTGGCTACGATTTGCTTACGCATTTTCCTCACGTTGGACTGGTAGTGCATGGTTCCGTTGCCCTGCTACTGAGTTGAGTGCGTGGAGCGACACTGAGAGCTGTGAATATTGTGTGGAGTGCTTTTACATCTGTCCACTGTTGTTTGTAGCGGAAACTGCGTGTTCAGAAAATTTGTGGGTGGCTGGTCGCTGAACTGGGTTGCCTTATGCAGTAATCTGTGGCTGCTGGTTTTCTAGTGACTGCTTCTTCCATCGACGATGAACTGTATTTTTTGTGGCAAACTTTTGTGTTGGCATTCAGGCAGCAGCATTATGCATAGTATACCTGTGCAGGCTGTTGGTTTGTCAAGACTCCTGTCTGTTCCACTTTTCACATGGGGCAGTTAGGAGCATTTTGTGTGATATTCACTGGCACAGGAATGGAGCATAATGGGGCAACCCTTTGCCATGAAGTAGGAACCACGACCAACTAACTAACATTGAATATCACTTTGACAAGTAAACATGATGTGCAGCGCAGCATATATGCCTGGCTTGGCAAGAAGAAAAATTCTGTTAGCATAATTCAACACTAGACTGGGCTATTGCTGTTCTGTTTATGCATATTTTAATTTATAAAATTTTGCTATAATTATATTAGAAACAAAAGATGTTTCAACCAGGTATCCTTCCATCCTTCCTTACATTTTGGTTGTATCAAAAACGTAGTGTTTTATTCTCTCTCTCTCTCTCTCTCTCTCTCTCTCTCTCTCTCTCTCTCTCTCTCTCTCTCTCTCTCTCTCTCTCTCTCTCTCTCTCTCTCTCTCTCTCTCTCTCTCTCTCTCTCTCTCTCTCTCTCTGTGTGTGTGTGTGTATGTGTCTTGCCTGTCTATCTCTCCCTGTGTGTTGAGTTGAGCTAAGAACCGACATCACTGCACTCAGGACATTCCCATTCGCGCTCCGCCACCTCGTTCAGCAGCCAGTGAAGAGTCATACTGCTAATGGTTCCAACTGCCATCTGATTGAAAGTTCTTCTGGCTTTCCCTCTAAGTTTTGAGATTCTGTCTTTCCCTCTTCCTTCTTCAACCCTCATAGACAAAAACCTGTCCACTACACCAGTAAAAGATGGTCACGGCAGCGAAAGGGCTAGATGCTCACCTGCCGTACCAACGGTCTTGAGTTCGATTCACATCAGGACGGTTTTAAATTTTAGAAATTGTCCTTGGCTTCCAGGTCAACCCAGCTTAAAATGGGCCACAGGAAATTCTTGGGAAGTCAAGGTGGCCGGTGAGATACCGACCAAGTCAGCTGCCAGGTGCTCTATACAAATATGGGTCTAGCTCTGGGTGCCCAGTGTGTCGTAGTCGTTTACTGGGACCATTACTTGCTCTCTTATGTACTCACTCACTTACACACTCACTCACTTGCTCACTCACTCACTTATTTACTTATGTACTTACTACTACTTATTTACTTACTTAGTACTCACTTGCTTAATCACTTACTTACTTATATACTTAGTACTCACTCACCTACATACTTATGTAATTACTCACTCATCTACTTATTTACTTGTGTACTTACTCACCTACATACTTATGTACTTACTCACTCACCTACATACTTATGTACTTACTCACTCACCTACATACTTATGTACTTACTCACTCATCTACTTATGTACTTACACACTCACCTACATTCTTATGTACTTACTCACTCATCTACTTATGTACTTACTCACTCATCTACTTATGTACTTACTCACTCATCTACTTATGTACTTACTCACTCACCTACATACTTATGTACTTACTCATCTACATACTTATGTACTTACTCACTCATCTACTTATGTACTTACTCACTCACCTACGTACTTATGTACTTACTCACTCATCTACTTATGTACTTACTCACCTACATACTTATGTACTTACTCATCTACATACTTATGTACTTACTCACTCATCTACTTATGTACTTACTCACTCACCTACATACTTATGTACTTACTCATCTACATACTTATGTACTTACTCACTCATCTACTTATGTACTTACTCACTCACCTACGTACTTATGTACTTACTCACTCATCTACTTATGTACTTACTCACTCATCTACTTATGTATTTACTCACTCACCTACGTACTTATGTACTTATTCATCTACTTATGTACTTACTCACCTACGTACTTATGTACTTACTCACTCATCTACTTATGTACTTACTCACTCATCTACTTATGTACTTACTCACTCATCTACTTATGTACTTACTCACTCATCTACTTATGTATTTACTCACTCACCTATGTACTTATTCATCTACTTATGTACTTACTCACCTACGTACTTATGTACTTACTCACTCATCTACTTATGTACTTACTCACTCACCTACGTACGTATGTACTTGCTCACTCACTTATTTAGTACTTACATACTTACTCACTTACATACTTACTCACCTACTTACTCATTTACTTACTTAACCATTAAAATCCTAATTCTTCTTATAGTCCATTCTGTGTTGCGCTAGTTATCTCTGTCCACAGCCGTTGTTTGCCAATAATTTCTGATACCAATGTTTCTTCATGCCAGTTGCTCAGCATATTCCCTCTCTCCTATCTTTCTTTCTCTCTCTCCCTATCCTCTTCTCTCTCTCTCTCCAATTTGTTACCCTTTGAAAATAAAGTTTGTTCTCTCTCTCTCTCTCTCTCTCTCTCTCTCTCTCTCTCTCTCTCTCTCTCTCTCTCTCTCTCTCTCTCTCTCTCTCTCTCTCTCTCTCTCTCTCTCTCTCTCTCTCTCTCTCTCTCTCTCTCTCTCTCTCTCTCTCTCACACACATTATGCTGTAATCTTCACTTTCTAAAACATCTGGTTTATTTGTAAGTAGTAAGTAATGGACCCATATTACTTGTCTCATGGCATATTACACACGTGGTGTTAACCCCATATGTGTCTAAATGGGTCGGCACTGATGGGGTCTCTATCTCACCAGCCACGGGTTCCTCCAGCATGGCTACAAATATCTATCTTACAACTCATTAGGAATGTAACCCTTTATTATATACAGCATTTATGAATGTTGTTGTTATTTCAAAATCCGCACCATCCTTTTCTTGTTTTCAGCCCACAAAATTGTTGGCAAACAACCTGGCAGCCAGATCCCTGGCCAGGGAGTTCGATTGACAGGTGGCGAGGAAGCTAGCTCTTCCAGCTGCAGGTGTTAGCTGGCAGCCGTGAACAAAGAGTTCCATGTACTTGAGGCAACACTTGCTTGTAAAGATTTATTTGGTGTTAAAGAAGCTTGTCAAGCTTGGTTACACATACCAGCATTTGTCATGAAGCCAGTTGTTTTGTATATCTATACATATAGTCATGTAAAAATAATGTATTAATATCAGGGGGTACAGATATTACACTATTAAACCCTTTGGCCCCCTCAAGACCCTGATACGTGGTCTGAGTTTTTTTTTCCTTTTCTGTACACTAAAAGTCTGCTTTTGTGGGCTCTGTGGTGGATTGCATTGTATACTAATAGAGCTCTTAAAATATTGGGACAGTCACTCCTATTTTTAAATGGAATGATGGGAGAGTCTTAAACAAAGATGGCAGCACCCAGTAGTGAAAACCAAATATGTAGTATGAGGTTGATTTTGTGTGTGAATTTAGCACTGGATGCGACAAGCACAAGTCCTCACATATTGAGCCACGGAGAATGTTTTAGGCCGTGTCTGTTTACTTCACACAAATGTATCAGGAGCTGGGAAATAATTATGATGAAGAATTTTTAAATGGGATTATTCTTTTGAGGATGCTCATCATGTAGCGGATCCTTTGTTGAAGTTTGCTCTTATCATGGCTCACCGAAGAGTTTCTTGGTCTTTTGCCATCTCTCCTGCCTGATACACTCTTTGGTCATCTATCCCGCCTGATACACTGTCTGGCCCGAGGAGCCTAATGTCCAGTGGCCATCTCTCCCGCCTGATACACTCTCTGGCCATCTATCCCGCCTGATACACTCTCTGGCCATCTCTCCCGCCTGATACACTCTCTGGCCATCTCTCCCACCTGATACACTCTCTGGCCATCTCTCCCAGCCTGATACACTCTCTGGCCATCTCTACACTCTCTGGCCATCTCTCCCGCCTGATACACTCTCTGGCCGAAGGAGTCTAATGTCCAGTGGGCATCTTCTACTGATCAGCCCCTTCCCAGCAACCATGAACATGATGTTGTTAGAATAATGCCAGGTTATAACTTTTTCCCATAAGGGGCTCTTCCACAAGGCATGTGAGGGTCAAAGGGGGACGCACGAAAAGGTTACAAAATACATTCTCATGTACATTTGATTTGTGTGTGTGAAAAGAATAGAAAATGTACAGAAACTGATCTTCTCCAGTCTTATGAAATAACTATGGTCTCTTGCTTTCAATGAAACATTAGGGCAGTCAAATATAACATATATATACTGGTGTTACCTTTCCTCTGGAGTAAACTAGGCAGGCCTAGAGAGGGATCATGCTGCATGGACAACACATGGTCTCTACAACTCAGCCCCGGCTTTGTGCTATGGAGAGATATAATTCCATCCCTGGCCTTACCGACATGGGTTGTAGTTATTATGCCTTTTTATAGCACAATGTGACAAACTGTCATCTGTGAAGACGGCCTGGCGCCAGTGAGTGAGTGAGATTGAGATTTATACATCAAGTAGCAGGTACTTTTAGAACATCACCTTATCACAGTGCACAGACAAGACTCTTTATCTCTGGCCAGTTCACTTGCCCCAGGTGCCTGCAATGTCCTGTGCCCATCTTTGTGTCGGTCAACTCCTGCCCTATATGTGGATATATATATTGAAACACTACTGTAAAATGCTGAAGTAGGAAACATTACTTACAGTGCCAGAGTATGGACAATAAATAAGCAATTAGAAATTTAATTTGGTGAACCAAAAATGTGGATGTGCAGAAGAATATATGCTTTTTCATGGTTACTAAAACAAACTGTAAAATTCCCAGCAGTTTTCTTCTGAGTTAGTTGACAATATGTGAATGTTAAGAAATAACTGTTTCACAATTAACAGGCAAGATGAGTCATTAAGATGTTTAAAAAGAGGGCACGATTCAGGAAACTCATCACAGATGCCAGAATAATCTAGTCACAATTCATAGATCTTATTACCTCTGAAGTCGGAGTGGATTCACCGACGGCACGGGACACTGGTAATAGGGAAAGCTAATCCACACACAAAATCAGCTCAGTGCATGCCCCAGTGGTGGCAACAACTAGAGGTAGCACACAGTTATGGACTACACTTGAGTTCAAACTGAGCGAAAGCAAAAGAAATATTTAAAAAATAGACTGTGTCATGGAAATAGGACAACTGTAACAGATTGCAGTATATTGAAGGATTAATGAAAAAGACACGGAGGATGACAGAGAGGACAGATACAAGCCCTAGAGAAGTTGAACAAGTTGATAAAACGTGACCAATCAGATATTTTGACCTCCTGAAACTGTTCAGTCCCAGAATGTCACAACAGCTGCTAAAGTATGCAGTAAGAGGATTTAAACATTTCCATGGTGATAGACACGAGGTCATGTGGTTACAGGAAGTGGTCTATCATTAACAAACATGGCAAAACTCCACTGTAGTAAGACTGGTGATTTCTTGTGTGTTTTTGTTTTCTGTTTTGATACCCTGACCAGGAGGATATGAATTTGATCAAAACATCGGGTCTATCAATATTTTAAAAAAAACATGATCAGCAATACCAGATATCCTAGGTGTGTGTGCTTAGTAATTCTTAGCATAATCATTTGAAATAGGAAGTGAAACGTGCCAATGATTTGTTTGTAAGTGTTGTATATTGTGGTGTGTTGATGCAGCTTTATTTATTACTGCTGGCTGGAGAGGTCACAGTGTGATTGCATTGATTAAATTGTCCTTGTTTTGGATTGGGTGGAGACCAGATCAAATGTACATACACAAATTTATTTGTTCTGAATTATATGAGTTAAGGATAGTTTCAAGGTTGTTACTAGATACTGATAGACAAATGGATGGTAACAGACGGAGAGATGAAGACAGACAATGAAGAGAGGCAGTCAATGTCACATTTGCAGAGAGGCATATTAGTAACCAGAGAACGATTCAGTAGAGGTCTACGCGACTGTGGGGCTTAACATGCTTAAACTTCCAGCAAGAAGTTTAATCCCTACACTGACCAGTTAAACTTCCTGTAAGGGGTTTAGCCATTACACCTGCGCCAGTTAAACTTCCAGTAAGGGGTTTAACCCCTAGACCTGCCAGTTAAACTTCTAGTAAGGGGTTTAACCCCTATACCAGCCAGTTAAACTTCAACATTGATATCTCATTCAGAAATCAGTGGCTAACTACTGAACGTATAATAGGAGTTGGGGCTGGTCACAGCATCCTGCAAAAGACATGCAACATTTGTTAACATTTCAGTACATTCCATACAGACTGGCTGGGGTTACGTCTCGGGTACTAATGTTTCCTCCGTGGATTTGAGATATGTCAACATTTGCAAACTCCAGCCTGGTGTCACAGAGGAAATGTCAATAACCTCAGGTTGACTACGGCATGTTTTTTTGTTTTTTGTGTGCATATCCTATTTACAGGACATCACTGTCAACACCAGCATTTTACTGCTGTTGTTGTCTTGGCAAGTTTATGCTCAGTAGTTTGCCATTGCTATCTGAACGACCGGCTCCCATACCAACACATTAAAACACAGCACGACACAGTCTGCTGCCAAATCGGTTGCAGCTGTGTTTCAAACGCAGTTAAGCGGCCTCACGAATCACGTACTCAAGCCTTTAGCCGCGGAGACTGGCTGACTACGGCTTAGCTTATATATATTCAGGTTGACGCCTGATCATGTACAAAGATGGAGACATTAACATTTGACCTTTGATTGATATGAGCATGTCATATAGCTTTAAACGTAAAACTAGTCATGTGATCTTGTGTGCGTGAGAAGTTTGATGTTGCTTCCAATGTTCGTTTTAATTTGTATCACGTCATTCACTAGCGACCAGGCATTTGACTCCTTGTAAAGGGAATCCTGGATACTTCTACAGGATAAGGATGGAATACTAGGCAGTTATTCTTTCGCATTGCACTTGTTGAAAATCCTTTACAGTCTGCAACAACAAAGAGCAGGCTGAATATGGTTTCCCTGGATACATTTCAAATGAGAAAACTTACCCACAAACGAATGTTTATGGCATGTGTGAGTTTGGTATGCACGTGTGGACTCTTGAAGGTTCTGGTGGGTTTGTGCACTGTACTGAGATTTCCTTACATTTGTAGGTGACAGGTTCGAATCCCGGTTGGTAATCATAGCTTTCAATTTTGATATTTTCTAGTGCATGCTTTATTCTCTTCTTTCTTCTAATTCAATGAGTGGTAAACAATATTTGTGTGTTTATTTATGAACTGAGTTTTTTCTTGTGTGATTATAGAGCGGTCTGAAACTGGGACACTTGGGTATATTTTTGTGTGTGTTCTGAAATAAAGTCATGCATTGCTTGGAGTCAGCATGCTCGAATGGATAAGAGCACTTGTTCTTAAACATCCGGTGTGCTGATGCTGAGGTAGCGGGTTCACCCCCTATACCGGACAGTTGGACTAAAATGTTGACTTCTCGTCCTTGACTTGGGGACGTAAATTACAAGGACCCCTGAAGTCGGAGTGGGTTTGCCTGATGGCAATGGACACTGGCAATAGGGAAAGCTAATCCACTCGCAAAAATCAATCCAGTGCTGTAGTAACACGTGTATGGACTACGCTTGAGTTCACAGCCAACAACCAAACCAAAAAAATGAAATGTTTGAGAGACTGCTTCAGTGGGGGATAAAGGGAAGAAGCAGGTGGTTGATTGGTTAAGAAACTGCTCATGGTTAAGAAACTAGTTTCATGTGGTTAAGAAAGTAGTCTTGTGTGGTTAAGACACCAGCCTCTCATGGTTAAGAAACCAATTTCCCATGGTTAAGAAACCAGTTTCTCATGGTTAAAAAACTAGTCTCTTATGGGTAAGAAATACCTCTCATTGTTAAGAAACAAGTCTCTTGTGGTTAAGAAACACTTCTCATGGTTAAAAAACCAGTCTCTTGTGGTTAAGAAACCAGTTTCTCATGGTTAAGAAACTATAATCTTATGGTTAAGAAACATCTCTCAAGGTTAATAAACAAGTGTCTTGTGGTTAAGAAACTAGTCTCTCGTGGTTAAGAAACCAGCCTCTCGTTTATAGCACAGAGGTTCTAGTTTCCAATAAGGCGACACGTCGGTGAATTTGCCGTTAACTCTTAGTGTCAGGTTTTGAATCAGGCCACTATGGCAGTAAGCAAGCAAGCTATTTGCTATGCATCCACAGCTGCCAAGTTTCTACTGCCATAAAAACACCAGATTCTTGAATTGATTTGTTATCAGTGAGTGTGTGCTTGTATGTTTCATTTGTATTCTATGAACTAATAACCTTTATATGTTATTTATGTGAAAATGTATGCTACTTACATGTAGTTTAAGAGCTGCCTTGCGTGGTGGCAGGTGCCCATGCTTGGGGCTCCTGGGTTCAACTCCTCCAGCTGGGAGGTTTTTATGAGTATATTTGCTCTCTGGTTGACCCAGCCTTATAATCAATGCTTATTTTCCTAGCCTGTGTACAAGGGTAGATAAAACTAGAAATATTCAGGAGCCAGTCCCTTTTTTCATAAGGGCCAGCCCCGTTTTCCTTAAGAGTCAGTCCCTTTTTTCTTAAAAGCCAGCATATTTTTATTTAATTTGCAAATATGTGCCAAGAAAACCATGAATCGAGCTAAGATATTTAAGGTACCAGGTGAAATTTTCCAGGCCGAGTTTAGTTCTTGGCCTAGTGTGTTGCTTGTCCTTCGGTCCTGAATCCTGAAGAGGACCTTACCGTTAACCGTTTTCCCTGTAGCGGGTCATTAGGTGAGAAATGAGATCAAATACAACCTGTCTGTTACAATGAGAGCACAGGAGCTAACTCAACTGGATGTTAGCCTCCATGCAGAAGATCTACAGGAGCTAACTCAACTGGATGTTAGCCTCCATGCAGAAGATCTACAGGAGCTAACTCAACTGGATGTTAGCCTCCATGCAGAAGATCTACAGGAGCTAACTCAACTGGATGTTAGCCTCCATGCAGAAGATGTACAGGAGCTAACTCAACTGGATGTTAGCCTCCATGCAGAAGATGTACAGGAGCTAACTCAACTGGATGTTAGCCTCCATGCAGAAGATGTACAGGAGCTAACTCAACTGGATGTTAGCCTCCATGCAGAAGATCTACAGGAGCTAACTCAACTGGATGTTAGCCTCCATGCAGAAGATGTACAGGAGCTAACTCAACTGGATGTTAGCCTCCATGCAGAAGATCTACAGGAGCTAACTCAACTGGATGTTAGCCTCCATGCAGAAGATCTACAGGAGCTAACTCAACTGGATGTTAGCCTCCATGCAAAAGATCTACAACTCTTGGACATTTCAGAGATGGTTAGATAATTAAGGTTTGACTGGACACCCTGTGTTTGTTACACTTGCCTATATATGCATAGTGCTGTACTTTCATACAATAATTATCCTAGTGCGATGAAATGCAACCTACAGACTAAATGTCATGGCAGGGCAGACCAGCCCTAAGTCTTGGTTGGCAACTGGTCTAGGATCGAAGCTCCGACAGGCAGACAGAGCATTGCTTTGCTGATTCGACAGCTTCTGCCGCTTGTTTTGTTTCAGATGTATTGTTACCTTTCCTCTGGAGTAAACTCAGCAGGCCGAGAGAGGGATCATGCTGCATGGGCAACACACGGTCTCTACAATTCAGCTCAGGTTTTGTGCTATGAAGAGGTATAACTCCATCTCTGGTTCCCGCCATGGGTTGTAGTTATGCCTTGTTTGAAGAACAATGTAACAAACTTTCATCTGTCAAGACGACAAGTTCCCAGTAGCAGTACTTTCTATCATCATTTTAGCATGAAGTTTCATAACTTTTAAACAAAGTTTGCTGCGTAAATGGTTTACCGGGCGCTGGAAATCAAATTATTCCTCCCCACGACGCTTGACGGCAGAAGTGGAAGATGATGATGATGATGATGACGAATGTTTTGTTGTAAATCCTCCAGAAAACCAAGTTTTAACTCTGAAGTCCCATACATTGGTGTTAAGTTCGCCCAAGCTCTGAAAAGGCCTTGTGTATATCCAACTGAGGTTGTTGTAGAGACTTCTCCTGACCTTGTGCCAGTAACCATCTCCATGGGGCTGTTGCATAGCTTCCCTTCCCCTCTGGAAGCCCAGAAACGAGCAGAGTATGTGAGATAGATACTGAAACTTAATGTCTGCAGAGATAAGGATGTAACCAGGTCATGGTGCAGCATAGGACATACAGATGCTGGTGTTAGCACTGAGATGGTGCTGCTTCCTCCCAGAGGGAGGTATACCAGGGTGTGTTTCAAATGGTAGCCAGTGGTCAGCAGGTGTATGCTTTAGTATCCAATACATAACCGGCTAGTGTACATTATAGAAAGCCCAAATCACACAACATCCTCTCTCACACAACATCCTTTCACCCATAGAAATCCTCTCACACAGAACATCCTCTCACACATCCTCTCTCACCCACAGAACATCCTCTCACACATCATCATCTCCCACACAACATCCCCTCTCACAAAACATCCTCTACACATAACATCCTCTCCCACCCAACCTCCCACACAACATCCTCTCCCACAGAATGTATCATGAATATTGAGCAATGCACAGCTGGTAACACTTCTGTACCATTCAACCAAATTGAACACCTGTGTAATATTATTTGCAGTGTTCATGCCCCCTTGCTGTACATAGCCATATATCATCATGCTCTTCCAAATTTATTTTATTTATGGGCACAATATTATTTGGCCTACACTTGAAGCATACAACGACTGTTTTCTGTATTTTTAATGTTTTTTTTTTTCTATATTGATTTTCTTTTTTAAATTGTTATTGAACAAAAGCTTGAAGATATGTTTAAAAGATATAATTGGTGTGTTCATCATTGTTTAAAATGTGGGTCACATGTCAGGTTTATGTCTGACTGTCGCTGCATGTGCCCTACATTTCTATTCTTAGACTGCGGGATAATTGAAATATTCATGTTTATAAGAGCTCAGTTTTGGCGTCTTTTGATTTCTTTTTATCTATTCACTTAGTCCTCGGTGGACTGATGTTTGTGTCTGGATTAGCTTTCCCTATTACCGATATCCCTCGCCATCAGAGGAACCCACTCTGACTTCTCAGGTACTTTAAACACTTAAAACATACAGTCACAGGTAATGTTCAAATGTTGAACGTTGATTGTGGTTGAAAAATTGGTTAAACCTTGGTAAAGCTGTGAAAATGTAAGCAGTATCAAATCAAATCAAATCAAATCAACTTTATTAGGGTCACAAATTGGGCGCGCAGGCCTGTCTTACATTCGGCCCTTCCAATCACTCGTCTTTCGTTCATCAAGAGCATTATACATTTACATAGGAAGAAAAATAAACATTGTGAAATGAATGTTGTAAACATAAACAAGGCAAATTACCATGTTATGAGGCCCATCTCCCACCTATCCATACATCACCCCACCCACACACACACACCCCCCACCTACCCACACACACGCACACCAGGGGACACATACATACCCCACCAATCGACCCATCCCCCACCCGCACATCCCTCACCCACACACACTGCCCTCACCTGATCCCCCAACCAAAACACACTCGCCACCCACAAACATTCCCCCACACATCCCACGCCCATCCACATACACATCCTAACCCACATATCCTCTCCCCACCCACACCTCAAACCACCCATCCCCCAGCCACATCTCCATCGACAACATATTCCCCACCCATGCACACAATCCCCCACCAACCCACACATCGCACATCCACTCACACATCCCCAACCCATACATACACATCCCCACCAACTGACATGTCCCTACCCCCCCCCCCCCACACACACACATCTCCCTAACCACCCATACATCCCCAATCCACTCACACACACCCCACCACCCACACATACAACTTCCACCCACCCACACATGCCATAACCTAATCCCCCACCACACAATCCCCCACCCGCACATCACATACACCCCCTACCACGCACTATTCCCAACCCACGCACCACACACACACACATCCCTCACCAACACATCCCCACTTACACATGACACACATATCCCCCACCCAGATACCACACAATATTCACACCCACACAGATACCCTTACCCATCCACCCCACATACCCCCACTCACACACCACAAAAATCCCCCACCCACACACATACCTCACCCACACAATATCCCCAACCAAGCAATCCCGCAATATCCCGCAATAATGCGAATGAACACACCACACACCTCTCCCCACCCACACATGCATTCCCTACCCGTCCACCAACACACACTCACTCACGCATACATCCTCCACTACGCACCCACCCACCCCCAACCAAACATCTCTCGATCACAATACCCCTACCCACACACATCCTCCACCCACTCACACATCCCACCCCAACACATACAACTCCCTCACCCACCTAAGCCACCCTAAGCCAGTATAAGAACATGAGCTACAGAGCAACTTTACAAAACATAGTTACAGAAAACAAAGGACTCTCCGGCAACAAGTCTTCATCAGGAAACAGACACAAGAAAACACAACAACATATAAACCATGGATATGACTATGCTGTGACTACATTAAGGCAAAATAACAATGAAAAGAATGAGGAAAATGAAAGAAATGTTCTACTTATTTCAGATTCCCAGAATGCGAAGAATGGGGAGAATGAAAGAAATGTTCTACTTATCTCAGATTCGAAGAATGGGGAGAATGAAAGAAATGTTCTACTTATCTCAAATTCCCAGAATGTGAATCAATGGCAGATGATAACGGTCATCAGCTTATACAGCCGGCAGTGTGAGGCTTGGTCATGTAGGGAAAGGAGACGGGAGCGGTCCAGTTACTGCCTGGAATCAATGTAGTGTCATCTTTGTGATTTATATGTTGTTTTGTCTTGGATGAGGATGAAAAAATAAGTGACTATCATTGAATGTAAGAAACCCAGGACTGCTAACCTGATTAAAAAACACCCACTAAAGTTGGATGTGTTGGCCTAAGGGCTTTGGCCCAAGGGTTCATAACGAGGCACACCGCTATTACATCTGGAAAAAAAAAAAAACTCTGAATGAACACAGCAGAAGAAGAAGAAGAATGTAAGAAAGAATGCTGAGATGCTAAATAGAACCTGTTTTGCTGTATGGTAATAATTCTTGGAACGTAAATGAACAAATTAGGAAGAAATTGGAAGCAACAGAGATGTGAATCCTAAGATGAGTGTTGCGAATTCCTTGGACTGCCAGAGTAACTAACAATGATTGCCTGAAAGAGGCTAATGAAATGATAACATTTTATACAATAAGAAAGAGACAAGCAGCTTTCTTTGGTAATGTGATGAGAAGAGAGGCGTTAATGAACACTGTGACAACTGGAAAGATCAAGGGGAAAGGGGAAAAAAGGCAAACCAAGAGAAATAATGCTTGAGGGACTGAGACAGTGGCTTGGAGGAATATCATCAGCAAAGTTGATTCAGAACACCAAAGACCGAGATCTGTGTAGAGACATGAAAGCCTATGCCAGCTGGCAAGGTACATGATGTGTTTTCTTGTATTTGTTTGCTGATGAAGGCTTGTCACGGGAACATCCTTTGTTGTCCGTAATTGTGTATTGTAAAGCTACACTATACTTCATACTTTTATATTGTTTAACAATTTTACAAATGGGAAACATTACTTACCCATGATAGACAACAATCTCTTTCAAATTAATATCTGAAATGTGACTGATTCGGTCGCAGGATTATTAATCTGAGGCTGGTATGGGCCCTAATTATAACTTCTCTTATGAGGTTGAACAGGATAGGGATAATGAACAAAGAATAGAATAGGGAAACAACCCTTAATTTCATCCGTTAATTTGTGCGTGTATTGTATCACCGATAATATGAAACACATACACCTTGTGTCATTTCTAATCTCACTGATGGCTTAAAATGTATGCAGCATCACCCTTTCTGCACACTACAAACATGCTTGCAGCTTAGTAGAACTTATTGCTTTTACACAATATTTGTAAATATTTTTTGTTGGCTAGAAAGTATGAAACCTTGCAGGTTTATCCAAGATCAGAATTGTGAATGGACATGTGCAATAAAACTTCTGCATATAAAATTGAATGCCAGTGGAACTGACTGGTTCTTATTTTCCAGAAAGAATGGAAAAATCTTGTGCTAAATATCTTTTTTACTGAAAATAATAAATATTTATATTAAAACAAAATTCCTTATAAACAGAATATGTGAGCTTGTATTGGTGAACATGTTACAAATAAGGCTACATGCTACAATTTGGCAGTTATGCTATAAATGTAATGTATATACATAGTTATTTTCATGTCCCTTACAGGACATCGCAATCAACTTCAGCATTTATAGACAGTTGTTACGTTCAGTAGTTTGCCATTGCTTACTGATTGACTGACGTGTGGTCTGCTGCCAAATCACTCACAGCCAGTGTCGAACCCTGGACTCGGTGTGTCTGGGAATTGTGAAACATGTTCACTACCCCACCGCCAGTACACAGCAAGATTAAACGCAAGCTCGATGAAGACCTCTGAGCGCTATCTTTCTCTCTCCATATCAATATATGGCAAAGGAGTTACAACGCAATTTGTAACACCGCACACTTTGTTTTAAATACAGCTGTGGGTGATTTGGCAGCAGACCGTCTTGGTATTCATGCCGGTTGTTCAGAAAACAATGGCAAACTATTGAACGTAAATTTGCCAAGAAATCACAAAGAGCCAAAAAATGCTGCGGTTGATTGTAACATCCTGTAAAGGATATACAACTGACTTTTACCTTTTTAAAAATATATATAATTTCATCTCATCTTGTTCCTCTTGTACCTTGCAGTGTCAAGATGAGCATAAACAGCGGGGGAGTGTCCATTTATGGGCTTCATGTATTCCCATGGGCTTCATGTATTCCCATGGACTCTGTTATTTGCTCTGAGATGTTTAACACATTCAATGCCAAACAAAAGGAGGTTTGGACCACACAAAAATGAGAGAGATAGGAAGTAGGGGTGTGTCACAGTTAAAGCTTCAAAGTTGTTAACATGGTAGCAGATATGTTGTAGTACAATGCAATGACAACATTTCAGCGATATATAAACCTATAGCAGATATGGGAAGTCACTTAAGACAATTAATCATCCCATGTTATGTCAGCCTTAATTGGAATTTCTTACATTAAAAGGTCATCTCATGATAAACACTACTGTAAGAGTGTGATGTGTTAGGTCTTTACATGTATCAGGTCACAGTATAATAAGATGAAGTGACCATCTCCAGTATTCAGAAAGCATATGCTCAGAAAATTATGCAAGTGACCTAGTAACCATGTCAGATCACTGGTTTAGCCCTAGAGCTAAAACTGTTCAGTGCTGAGAAGTGAGCCCTGGCTACTTTATATACTATCTTTAAAGTGAAATAGCTATTATCAAGTTGTTTTCAATGTCATATTTATGTGATTTTGTTTGTTTGTTAAGCATATATGCTATGAAATTGTAAAATAAATTCCATTTTCAACACTGATCTTCTTGAAATAGTTGGATTGAATTTGAGTTGGAATCAAAGTTTTCTAAAAAAAAATGTCTTCATTATCATTCTTATTATCACAATAATCACTGTTGTTATCACAACCATCACTGTTGTTATCTCTTGACCAGATTGCAGTGATGGTGACCCTGAATCCACATAACCCTACTCTCTTGATCAGACTGCAGTGATGCAGCCTGTTTCCAGGACCACCACTTGAAGGTGAAAGGTCTTGGCCAGCTCTGGTTCACCTACCCTGATTCAGGCAGTCAAGGCATGTGTTACTACCTGCATTTATCTCATTTGTTGTGACACTGGCATCATGCAGTGTCCAAGGGGATCCTAATGGGGCAATGATAAGCAAAGTATGATTCCAAACACTTGTTCATAACTAAAGATATAAGACACTGATGAATATATCATATTTGTAAAATTATTATTTCTTCTTCTTTCCTCTTTTGAGGGAAGTATGGTACACTTAGTAATGTATCACACTCTGGTCCCCAACATGGAGGTTGGCGGTTGAGCTGTTATGGCCTCTGGAGTATTTATGCTTCTGGCTACGGTTTGCTTACACATTTTCCTCTTGTTGGACTGGTAGTACATGGTTCCATTGCCCTGCTACTGACTGAGTTGCCCCATTATGCTCTGTTCCTGTGGCAGTGAATATCACACAAAATGCTTCTCATTGGCCCTTGTGAAAAGTGGAACAGAAAGGAGTGTCAACAAACCAACTGCCTGCACAGGTATACTATGCCGCTGCCAGAATGCCAACACAAAAGTCCGCCATGAAACATGCAATTTATCGTCAATGAAAGCGACAGTTACTAGAAAACCAGCAGCCACACATTCCTGCATAAGGCAACACAGTTAGTTCAGTGAGCAGCCGGCTGTCATTTTTCTGAACATGCAGTTCACGCTACAATCTACTGTGTACAGATGTAAAACCACCCCACGCAAAATTCATAGCTCCCAGTGTTGCTCCACACACCTAACACAGTAACAGGGCGACGGAACCATTCACTTCCAGTCCATTTCATTTGTGTCTTGTAGGACATGCTCATTTGTTTTTCTGTCTGTCCATGGTATTCTTTGCATTTCCCTCAGAAACCACATTTCCACAGCCATCAGATGGTTTTCAGCTTGTCTGCTCATTGTTCACACTTCACATCCATAAAAAAGCACAGGTTCTATGTAGCACTTCAACACTCTTTGTCTCATTGCAATGCCATCTTTTTATTGGTCAGTACGTTTTCCATCTTACAAAAGGCTACATTTGCCATGGCGATTCTTCTAATCTCTTCAAGGCACCTCCCATCAGCTGCCCATGCTAAATTTCACAATAGAGAACCTTACCACACAACACAAATATTTATAGCATGTATGAGTCTAGTATGTTTAATTAGTTGCATATCCTTTACAGGACATCGCAGTCAACCCCAGCATTTTTGGGCAGTTTATAATTTTTTGGCAAGTTTATGTTCAGTTGTTAGCCATTGCTTTCTGAACCAGGACTCGTACAATTTCATGAAAACCAACACATGGCAGTCTGCTTCCAAATCGGCACAGCTGTGTTTAGAATGCGGTATGCAGGATTACGAATAGCACCGTAACCCCTTTGCCACAGAGCCAGGTGGTATGTACATATAAAAAGGGAGTTTTAACAGGCAAGAATATCGACATCACTGCACCGAGTTTTATCCCATATAGCTCAGTCACTTCCTGCAGGGCTTCCTGTCAAAAGCATGGCACAAAGCACAAACTCCATAGCTCCAGCGATGACCCCCAGGAGTATGAGAAAATTGCACTCATAAATCGATCCCACAACCTTCGAAGCGCAAGGCTGGTGGTGCAACCAAATTGCCATAGAGACTCACTATGTACACACATGTGGATCCTCACCTTAGCTACGGAGTTTGTGAACTGCCGGATTCTCCTTGTGTGATCTATGAGAGGAGACTTCAGCACTTATGGAAGTACTCGTGCAATGAAATCAATTCATTCCAACACTAGAACCTCTACTCGTCATCGCCATGACCACGTACCCTGCCGACAGGCGTGGGTAGTCATAGTTCATCCCCTGACACGATCACCAGTCGTAGTTCATCCCCTGACACGATCACCAGTCATAGTTCATCCCCTGACACGATCACCAGTCATAGTTCATCCCCTGACACGATCACCAGTCATAGTTCATCCCCTGACACGATCACCAGTCATAGTTCATCCCCTGACACGATCACCAGTTGTAGATCACCCCCTGACACGATCACCAGTCATAGTTCACCCCATGACACGATCACCAGTCGTAGTTCACCCCCTGACACGATCACCAGTTGTAGATCACCCCCTGACACGATCACCAGTCATAGTTCATCCCCTGACACGATCACCAGTCGTAGTTCATCCCCTGACACGATCACCCGTTGTAGTTCATCCCCTGACACGATCACCAGTCATAGTTCACCCCATGACACAATCACCAATCATAGTTCACCCCCTGACATGATCACCAGTTGTAGATCACCCCCTGACATGATCACCAGTCATAGTTCATCCCCTGACACGATCACCAGTCATAGTTCATCCCCTGACACGATCACCAGTCGTAGTTCATCCCCTGACACGATCACCAGTCGTAGTTCATCCCCTGACACGATCACCAGTCGTAGTTCATCCCCTGACACGATCACCAGTCGTAGTTCATCCCCTGACACAATCACCAGTCATAGTTCACCCCCTGACACGATCACCAGTCATAGTTCACCCCCTGACACGATCACCAGTCGTAGATCAGGTCTATGGTCTTATCTCCATTATACCTCATGACGAAGCCATCCAGAGTTTTAATCTCTTTATCTCCCCCTTTGCTCTTCTCTATCAAGTTTTTAGTTTAATTCTCCTCATAAATAAATATTGAATGTTCTTTGCAGGATGCTGTGGTCAACCCCAATCCTAGGTTGCTTTCCTAGAGAACATTTTACGTAATGTTGATCCATCGACTAAACTAAACTAAACTAAACTATTTTACGTTCTGTAGTTTGCCATTTTCTGAATTCTTATAATGTGCCAGAAAACGTGACTGTCTAATTTATTTAATTGACGGTTTTCATTTGTTTATTTAATGACTGTCTCATTTGTGTTTTAATAATGGCAACAAATCTGGTGATTCTCTCACCCAGAATTGATACTTTTTTCATTGTTATCCCTTTTTCATCTGGTCTCACACATTCCTCACAATCTACTATGAACCAATATTATTGGCGTATCAGCCATTTAAAACACGTGGACTGGTGCTGCAACCAGCAGATCACATACTCCAAAAGTGTTTAAAATACGACATAACTTGGCAAAACTTATGGCATAGAGTGAACTATTTCTTCTTTCATTTGCTTGAAATGTGTCTATAACTGCAATGTTGTCTCTTGTATGAATATCACTGTCATTTTTAGTTCACTCAGTGGTCAATAACACCACAGGTTGTGTATCATGGCTGGTTTTTTGTAATTTCTCTGTTGCTATCTTATCTTGATTGCCTCAATTTCAGCATCATTTTTATGGCAGTTCTTTCCTGTTGGTACTCTGGCTGTGTCCCTAGTATTATTTTGGTATTCTATGCAAACTCCTGTTCTTCCATTTTGAACAGCATTTTGTGCCGACCCATTTGTGTAGACTCGGATCCAGAGGTCATGTGGGTATTCAAAATGAAGAAAACTGAGAGTGGTTGATCTGCATTGTACACTGTTCTGTTCTTCTTTGTCGAATATTCCTCTCACTTTTGTCTGGATTTGTAGCGATAGTCTATGTTTCTCTTTCCATGGAGATCGTTCTGGAATAGTTTTCAGGAGGATACCAACCGTGGGCAGATCAATAGTTTCTCTGCAGTTATTTGGCCTGGTGGGTAAAACTGCGTCTTTTCAAATAAGTGAAGTAAAAGAGACAGTACAGTTTATATAAGAGACAACATTGCAGATATAGACACATTTCAAGTGAACAAAAGACAAAGAAGAAGAATATATTATTTGTAAAAATAAAAGCTCTTATTTACGATGGTTTCAAACAGTGGACTCATGATTTCACACAGCAGCATTCTAACCACTCAACCATCTGCTACCTTTTCAAAATTGCATTTTAACACCAAGCAGACCAGCAAAAATACGTACATAGAGCAGATGTAAAAAAGATTTTATTTGATTTAAAAACTGTCAGAATCGATCAAATGCCGCCTCCCGACACCAGCAGTAACAAGGCTGACTAGGAACAAGCCAGGAAATCATAGTTTGGCAATCATTACATTCAACCCAGCCTTGGAATATTCCAGCATATGTATACTCTTTGCCCAAGGTATGAGTCAATTGTATACTCTATGCAAAATGTGAGTCGTCTCTATATTCTGTCCATAATGTGAGTTAAATGTGTATTCTCTCCAAAATGTGAGTTAAATATATATTCTACCCAAAATATGAGTTAAATTTTATATATATTCTACCCAAAATGTGAGTTAAATATATATTCTACCCAAAATGTGAGTTAAATGTATATTCTGCCCAAAATGTGAATTAAATGTATATTCTACCCAAAATGTGAATGAGGAAAAATAACTCAGCCAAACTGATATATAAAAACTGATTATATTCATAGATCTCCTGCTCCACTAAATATACTGATAAATATTACACTTCTGAAACAAGTTAAAAAATCAAAATATCTAGGACGTATGATCGCATAAGATGGCAGAATAGAAATCGCTGAAATCAGATGTCAAACAAAAAGCAAGTGTGCTTATATATCAACTATCACCCATACAGAAACATCCAAATATACCCATGTCCGCAAAACAACAGAGAATAAATATTATACCCACACCAACCCCATGCTATCAATGGCAGACATTGACTTTATCCACATCACACTTACACAAATCCAACACCTGCGAGATGAGATGCTTGAGAAGAGCTGCCAACTGATCTATCCGAGACCGAGTAAAGAAAACAAGTGGAAGATTATGATGACGATGAAATACATAACAGCTGCCAGCAGAAGCCAAGTAACCTGTTGATTGAATCAATGCATAAACAAGTACAAGTAAGTAAAAGAGCTTGTTACACAACTGAAGGCTGCCTGGGCATATACTGCTGGGCTCAAATTTACACAGACCAATCTGCGGCTCTCTGTGGGGGATGTGGTCAATCAGCTCTCTGTGGGGGATGTGGTCAATCAGCTCTCTGTGGGGGATGTGGTCAATCAGCTCTCTGTGGGGGATGTGGTCAATCAGCTCTCTGTGGGGGATGTGGTCAATCAGCTCTCTGTGGGGGATGTGGTCAATCAGCTCTCTGTGGGGGATGTAGTCAATCAGCTCTCTGTGGGGGATGTGGTCAATCAGCTCTCTGTGGGGGATGTGGTCAATCAGCTCTCTGTGGGGGATGTGGTCAATCAGCTCTCTGTGGGGGATGTGGTCAATCAGCTCTCTGTGGGGGATGTGGTCAATCAGCCTTTCCTCTGTGGGGATGGGGTCAATCAGCTCTCTGTGGGGGATGTGGTCAATCAGCTCTCTGTGGGGGATGTGGTCAATCAGCTCTCTGTGGGGGATGTGGTCAATCAGCTCTCTGTGGGGGATGTGGTCAATCAGCTCTCTGTGGGGGATGTGGTCAATCAGCTCTCTGTGGGGGATGTGGTCAATCAGCTCTCTGTGGGTCATGTGGTCAGCATCCCGCAGGCTGCCTCTACTTCCCTAGACATTTCCCGGCACCCATTTTCAGGCTGGGTTGAGTGTCTAGCCACTACTCTAGTTGAACAAAGTTAGTGGCATATCCTTTACAGGACATCACAGTCAATGCCAGCAATTTTTGACTCTGATCTCTTGGCAAGTTTACATTCAGTAGTTTGCCATTGCTTTCTGAACGACCGTCACCCATACCATTTTATAATGCTGCCAAATCATCCGCAGCTGTGTTTCGAGGTATGCGGGATTATAAACTGCGTCTGTAGGGTTCCATTAATACATGCTTCACCATATACAAAGTTTGTTTAAAACAACAACACACCTCATTAAATAATGAAGTATGTTGAGTTGAGTTGAGTTGAGGTAAGAACCGACATCACTGCACTCAGGACATTCCCATATGTGCTCCGTCCCCTCGTTCAACAGTCAAATAATGAAGTAAAGATAATAAAATCAAGATAAGAACAAAATCAGGTTAAAACATCACAGAACTACATTTCTGACATATTGTAATGAGTAATTCAACAAACACGCAAAGTGGAAAAGTTCAGCTGTCCAAATGTGTTTGATGATTTATCTGTGTGCCGGAGGATTTAGATGTCTCCAGAACCACAGTTAAGTGATGTTTTAAATAGTCTTTTAATGGGCTTGTATCAGTGGCTTTTTTGTGTGCTGATGAAGGTTCCCTAGCCACAACATCCATTTCATCACTTGTGACCGTGTTCTTGTACAGCTGGCCAATTCCACTTTCCAATTTTGTAGTTTTACTCATTGTAATTTTACATTCTTTACTGCAGGTTAACCCAAGTCATGAAATATTTGAAGGACAACAAATGTGAAATTATATTGTTTTTATGTTGTTGTTTTTTTGGTTTAGTGGTAGGTCAATTATTGGTCCACAGCAGACTGCCCACCACCATGGAAGATCAAGTTCAACTACCTCAGGCTTTGTGGATCAGAGAGAGAGGAGAGAGAGAGAGAGAGAGAGAGAGAGAGAGAGAGAGAGAGAGAGAGAGAGTGTGTGTGTGTGTGTATGCACACGTACACCAAAGCAATAATAAAATATTTAAAAAATGCTACCTCTAAAATATACTAGTGTGCGACAGCACATACATTTTTATCCCTTAGTGCAGAAAATATGTCCCAGTGCACGAGCAGACATGAAATGATACAACTACATGATAGTCACATGCTGGCCCGCTCATAACATTAATGTTGGCAGCTCATGAAGTGGAATTTATGACTGTCCACAACGGTTAGTTTAGAAGGTACATTGCTGTCAGTGTCTCTACACCACAGGGTAGAAGAGGAGAGGCTGTAAATGTTATTCATTCTAAACTGAAGGGAAGAGAAAAAGGGGAAGGCAGAGAAGTAAATACCTGAATGGCTTGGCCACGTGGCAAGGTCGAGACAAGAACATGGAGCTGATCCAAAACTCTGGTGATCAAGTCGAGTGAGAGGGTGAAACATGACCGCCCACGCTTATCGGCATGGCACATGATGATGATGATTCACGCAGCTTGGGATTATCGGGTATATGGTGTTAGCGCCATATTTTCATAGACCAATCAGCACTGGGTGGCTGATGTGGTCAACATCCAACTAGTCGCCTTGGCTTCCCCAGGACACTTCCTGGTACACACTCTATTGCTGGGGTTACCTCTTATCTGCTAGTGCCCTATGTTGTCGACCTGTAAGCCCTGGTCAATTAAAAAAAAAAGACCCCAGCCTCATTGAGAATTTAAACACAAGATCAATAGGTCAGATGGCCAGTGTGCTGGCCAATGCACTTACCATGACATCCAGTTTTAAAATGCTGCTTGTTTAATTTCACACACACATGATTGGGGTCACACTGGATGCAAAGAAGATAATCATTTTGATGAATATTCAGGTGTGGATATGTGTAGATACAATTACTTTCGGCGGGTGGCACCCAAGCTTATCGGCAAGGCACATGATGATGATGATGATGAGTTAAAATGCAAAAGCTGAAACTGTCTGGGTCAGGAGTGTTAATTAAATGACACAGAAAGAGTTAAAGTATTAACAGGAGTAGAGTAGGGGGGATGAGGGGATGAAATAAGTGGTTGGCACCAAAAGAGATATCTTTCAACTTTCAAATATGTCAAGGTAGTCCCAGGGCATATAAAGCAGCTGGGGTGTCAAGTTTTAGGAATTTACATTTTCTAGATTACAGCATAATAATTCCCTCATCTCCTTTCTTTCCACATACAATTCCCTAATCTCCTTTCTTTCCCAGACAACTCCCTCATCTCCTTTCTTTCCCAGACAATTCCCTCATCTCCTTTCTTCCCCATACAATTCCCTCATCTCTTTCTTCCCCAGACAATTCCCTCATCTCCTTTCTTTCCAAGACAACTCCCTCATCTCCTTTCTTTCCAAGACAATTCCCTCATCTCCTTTCCTTCCGCAGACAATTCCCTCATCTCCTTTCTTTCCCCAGATAATTCCCTCATCTCCTTTCTTTCCCCAGATAATTCCCTCATCTCCTTTCTTTTTCAGACAATTTCCTCATCTCCTTTCTTCCCCATACAACTGCCTCATCTCCGTTCTTTCCCCAGACATTTCTCATCTCCTTTCTTTCCCAG
The DNA here is from genome assembly GCA_014155875.1 of Cepaea nemoralis. NCBI lineage: Eukaryota > Metazoa > Mollusca > Gastropoda > Stylommatophora > Helicidae > Cepaea > Cepaea nemoralis. The sequence continues at coordinate 1,006,575 of JACEFZ010004774.1, read as the reverse complement.
ACAACTCCCTCATCTTTTTTCTTTCCCAGACAACTCCCTCATCTTCTTTCTTTCCCAGACAATTCTCATCTCCTTTCTTTCCCAGACAACTCCCTCATCTTCTTTCTTTCCCAGACATTTCTCATCTTCTTTCTTTCCCAGACATTTCTCATCTTCTTTCTTTCCCAGACATTTCTCATCTTCTTTCTTTACCAGACAACTCCCTCATCTCCTTTCTTTCCCAGACATTTCTCATCTCCTCTCTTTCCCAGACAACTCCCTCATCTCCTTTCTTTCCCAGACATTTCTCATCTCCTTTCTTTCCCAGACAACTCCCTCATCTCCTTTCTTTCCCAGACATTTCTCATCTCCTTTCTTTCTCAGACAACTCCCTCATCTCCTTTTTTTCCCAGACAACTCCCTCATCTCCTTTCTTTCCCAGACAACTCCCTCATCTCCTTTCTTTCCCCAGGCAACTCCCTCATCTCCTTTCTTTCCCAGACAACTCCCTCATCTCCTTTCTTTCCCAGACAACTCCCTCATCTCCTTTCTTTCCCAGACAACTCCCTCATCTCCTTTCTTTCCCAGACAACTCCCTCATCTTCTTTCTTTCCCAGACAATTCCTCATCTCTTTCTTTCCCAGACAACTCCCTCATCTCCTTTCTTTCCCCAGACAATTCTCCTATCTTCCTTTCTTTCCCAGACATTTCTCATCTTCTTTCTTTCCCAGACATTTCTCATCTTCTTTCTTTCCCAGACAACTCCCTCATCTCCTTTCTTTCCCAGACATTTCTCATCTCCTTTCTTTCCCAGACAACTCCCTCATCTCCTTTCTTTCCCAGACAACTCCCTCATCTCCTTTCTTTCCCAGACATTTCTCATCTCCTTTCTTTCCCAGACAACTCCCTCATCTCCTTTCTTTCCCAGACATTTCTCATCTCCTTTCTTTCCCAGACAACTCCCTCATCTCCTTTCTTTCCCAGACAACTCGCTCGTCTCCTTTCTTTCCCAGACAACTCCCTCATCTCCTTTCTTTCCCCAGGCAACTCCCTCATCTCCTTTCTTTCCCAGACAACTCCCTCATCTCCTTTCTTTCCCAGACAACTCCCTCATCTCCTTTCTTTCCCAGACAACTCCCTCATCTCATTTCTTTCCCAGACAACTCCCTCATCTTCTTTCTTTCCCAGACAACTCCCTCATCTTCTTTCTTTCCCAGACAATTCTCATCTCCTTTCTTTCCCAGACAACTCCTTCATCTCCTTTCTTTCCCAGACATTTCTCATCTTCTTTCTTTCCCAGACATTTCTCATCTTCTTTCTTTCCCAGACATTTCTCATCTTCTTTCTTTCCCAGACATATCTCATCTTCTTTCTTTCCCAGACAACTCCCTCATCTTCTTTCTTTCCCAGACAATTCTCATCTCCTTTCTTTCCCAGACAACTCCCTCATCTCCTTTCTTTCCCAGACATTTCTCATCTTCTTTCTTTCCCAGATATTTCTCATCTTCTTTCTTTCCCAGACATTTCTCATCTTCTTTCTTTCCCAGACAACTCCCTCATCTCCTTTCTTTCCCAGACATTTCTCATCTCCTTTCTTTCCCAGACAACTCCCTCATCTCCTTTCTTTCCCAGACATTTCTCATCTCCTTTCTTTCCCAGACAACTCCTTCATCTCCTTTCTTTCCCAGACATTTCTCATCTCCTTTCTTTCTCAGACAACTCCCTCATCTCCTTTTTTTCCCAGACAACTCCCTCATCTCCTTTCTTTCCCAGACAACTCCCTCATCTCCTTTCTTTCCCAGACATTTCTCATCTCCTTTCTTTCCCAGACAACTCCCTCATCTCCTTTCTTTCCCAGACATTTCTCATCTCCTTTATCTTTCCCAGACAACTCCCTCATCTCCTTTCTTCCCAGACAACTCCCTCATTCCCTTTCTTTCCAAGACAATTCCTCATCTCCTTTCCCTTCCGCAGACAATTCCTCATCTCCTTTCTTTCCCCAGATAATCCCTCATATCTTTCGTTCCCAGCTAATTCCCTCATCTCCTTTCTCTTTTCAGACAATTTCCTCATCTCCTTTCTCTCCCCATACAACTGCCTCATCTCCGTTCTTTCCCAAGACATTTCTCATCTCCTTTCTTTCCCAGACAACTACCTCATCTTTTTTTCTTTCCCAGACAACTCCCTCATCTTCTTTCTTTCCCAGACAATTCTATCTCCTTTTCTTTCCCAGACAACTCCCTCACTCTTCTTTCTTCTCCCAGACATTTGCATCTTCTTTTCTTTACAGACATCTCTCATCTTCTTTCTCCCAGACAACTCCCTCATCTCCTTCTTATCCCAGACATTTCTCATCTCCTTCTTCTTTCCCAGACAACTCCCTCATCTCCTTCTTTCCCCAGACAACCACCCTCATCTCCTTTCTTTCCCAGACATTTCTCATCTCCTTTCTTTCCAGACAAACTCCCTCATCTCTTTCTTTTCCCAGACATTTCTCATCTCCTTTCTTTCCCAGACAAACTCCCCTCATCTCCTTTCTTTCCCAGACAACTCCTCGTTCTCCTTTCTTTCCAGACAACTCCCTCATCTCCTCTTCTTTCCCCAGGCAAATCCCTCATCTCCTTTCTTCCCAGAACAACTCCCTCATCTCCTTTCTTTCCCAGACAACTCCCCTCATCTCCTTTCTTTCCCAGACAAACTCCTCATCTCCTTTCTTTCCCAGACAACTCCCTCATCTTCTTTCTTTCCCAGACAACTCCCTCATCTTCTTCTTTCACAGACAATTCTCATCTCCTTTCTTTCCCAGACAACTCCTTCATCCTCCTTTCTTTCCCCAGACATTTCTCATCTTCTTTCTTTCCCAGACATTTCTCATCTTCTTTCTTTCCCAGGACATTTCTCATCTTCTTTCTTTCCCAGACAACTCCCTCATCCTCCTTTCTTTCCCAGACATTTCTCATCTCACTTTCTTTCCCAGACAACTCCCTCATCTCCTTTCTTTCCCAGACATTTCTCATCTCCTTCTTTCCCAGACAACTCCCTCATCTCCTTTCTTCCCAGACATTTCTCATCTCCTTTCTTTCCCAGACAACTCCCTCATCTCTTTCTTTCCCAGAACAATTCCCTCATCTCCTTTCTTTCCCAGACAACTCCCTCATCTCCTTTCTTTCCCAGACAACTCCCTCATCTCCTTTCTTTCCCAGACAACTCCCTCATCTCCTTTCTTTCCCAGACATTTCTCATCTTCTTTCTTTCCCAGACAACTCCCTCATCTTCTTTCTTTCCCAGACAATTCTCATCTCCTTTCTTTCCCAGACAACTCCCTCATCTCCTTTCTTTCCCAGACAATTCCCTCATCTCCTTACTTTCCAAGACAACTCCCTCATCTCCTTTCTTTCCCAGACAATTCCCTCATCTCCTTTCTTTCTGCAGACAATTTCTTCCTCTCCTTTCTTTCCCCAGATAATTCCCTCATCTCCTTTCTTTCCAAGACAACTCCCTCATCTCCTTTCTTTCCACAGGCAACTCTCTCATCTCCTTTCTTTCCCAGACAATTCCCTCATCTCCTTTCTTTCCACAGACAATTCCCTCATCTCCTTTCTTTCTGCAGACAATTCCTTCCTCTCCTTTCTTTCCCCAGATAATTCCCTCATCTCCTTTCTTTCCACAGACAACTCCCTCATCTCCTTTCTTTCCCAGACAACTGCCTCATCTCCTTTCTTTCCCAGACAACTCCCTCATCTCCTTTCTTTTCCAGACAACTCCCTCATCTCCTTTCTTTCTGCAGACAATTCCTTCATCTCCTTTCTTTCCCAGACAATTCCTTCATCTCCTTTCTTTCCAGACAACTCCCTCATCTTCTTTCTTCCCAGACAAACTCTCTCATCTTTCTTTCTTCCCAGACAACTCCCTCATCTTCTTTCTTTCCCAGACAACTCCCTCATATCCCTTTCTTTCCCAGACAACTCCCTCATCTCCTTCTTTCCCAGACAACTCCCTCATTCTTCTTTCTTTCCCAGACAAACTCTCTCATATTCTTTCTTTCCCAGACAACTCCCTCATCTTCTTTCTTTTCCCAGACAAACTCCTCATCTCTTTCTTTCCCAGACAACTCCCTCATCTCCTTTCTTTCCCAAGACAACTCCCTCATCTCCTTTCTTCCCCAGACAACTCCCTCATCTTCTTTCTTTCCCAGACAACTCCCTCATCTCCCTTCTTTTCCCAGACAACTCCCTCATCTTCTTTCTTTCCCAGACAACTCCCTCATCTTCTTCCTTTCCCAGAACAATTCTCATCTCCTTTCTTTCCCAGACAACTCCTCATCTCCTTTCTTCTCCAAGACATTTCTATCTTCTTTCTTTCCCAAGACATTTCTCATCTTCTTTCTTTCCCAGACATTTCTCATCTTCTTCTTTCCCAGACAACTCCCTCCATCTCCTTTCTTTACCCAGACATTTCTCATCTCCTTTCTTTCCCAGACAACTCCCTCATCTCCTTTCGTTTCCCAGACATTTCTCATCTCCTTTCTTTCCCAGACAACTCCTTATCTCCTTTCTTTCCCAGACATTTCTCATCTCCTTTCTTTCCCAGACAACTCCCTCATCCTCCTTTCTTTCCCAGACAACTCCCTCATCTCCTTTCTTTCCCAGACACTTCTCATCTCTTTCTTTCCCAGACAACTCCCTCATCTTCTTTCTTTCCCAGACATTTCTCATCTTCTTTCTTTCCCAGGACATTTCTCATCTTCTTTCTTTCCCAGACATTTCTCATCTTCCTTTCTTTCCCAGAACTACTATCTCTCTTCCAACAATCCTCTTCTTTCCTTTCCCAGACAACTTCCCTCATCTTCCTTTCTTTCCCAGACAATTCCTCATCTCCTTTCTTTCCCAGACAATCTCCCTCATCTCCTTCTTTCCCAGAAATTTCTCATCTTCTCTCTTTCCCAGATATTTCTCATCTCTTTCTTTCCCAGGACATTTCTCATCTCTCTTTCTTTCCCAGACAACTCCCTCATCTCCTTTCTTTCCCAGACAGTTTCTCATCTCCCTTTCTTTCCCAGACAACTCCCTCATCTCCTTTCTTTCCCAGACATTTTCATCTCCTTCTTTCCCAGACAACTCCTTCATCTCCTTTCTTTCCAGACATTTCTATCTCCTTTCTTTCTCAGACAACTCCCTCATCTCCTTTTTTCCCAGACAACTACCTCATCTCCTTTCTTTCCCAGACAACTCCCTCATCTCCTTTCTTTCCCCAGACATTTCTCATCTCCCTTTCTCTTCCCAGACAACTCCACTCATCTCCTTTCTTTCCCCAGACATTTCTCATCTCCTTTCTTTCCCAGACAACTCCCTCATCTCCTTTCTTTCCCAGACAACTCCCTCATCTCCTTTCTTTCCAAGACAATTCCCTCATCTCCTTTCACTTCCGCAGGACAATTCCCTCATCTCCTTCTTTCCCCAGATAATTCCCTCATCTCCTTTCTTTCCCCAGATAATTCCCTCATCTCCTTTCTTTTTCAGACATTCTCATCTCCTTTCTTCCCCATACAACTGCCTCATCTCGTTCTTTCCCCAGACATTTCTCATCTCTTTCTTTCCCAGACAACTCCCTCATCTTTTTTCTTTCCCAGACAACTCCCTCATCTTCTTTCTTTCCCAGACAATTCTCATCTCCTTTCTTTCCCAGACAACTCCCTCATCTTCTTTCTTTCCCAGACATTTCATCATCTTCTTTCTTTCCCAGACATTTCTATCTTCTTTCTTTCCCAGACAACTCCCTCATCTCCTTTCTTTCCCAGACATTTCTCATCTCCTTTCTTTCCCAGACAACTCCCTCATCTCCTTTCTTTCCCAGACAACACCCTCATCTCCTTTCTTTCCCAGACATTTCTCATCTCCTTTCTTTCCCAGACAACTCCCTCATCTCCTTTCTTTCCCAGACATTTCTCATCTCCTTTCTTTCCCAGACAACTCCCTCATCTCCTTTCTTTCCCAGACAACTCCCTCGTCTCCTTTCTTTCCCAGACAACTCCCTCATCTCCTTTCTTTCCCCAGGCAACTCCTCATCTCCTTTCTTTCCCAGACAACTCCTCATCTCCTTTCTTTCCCAGACAACTCCCTCATCTCCTTTCTTTCCCAGACAATCTCCTCATCTCCTTTCTTTCCCAGACAATCCCTCATCTTCTTTCTTTCCCAGACAACTCCCTCATCTTCTTTCTTCCCCAGACCATCCTCATCTCCTTTCTTTCCCAGACAACTCCTTCATCTCCTTTCTTTCCCAGACATTTCTCATCTTCTTTCTTTCCCAGACATTTCTCATCTTCTTTCTTTCCCAGACATTTCTCATCTTCTTTCTTTCCCAGACAACTCCCTCATCTCCTTTCTTTCCCAGACATTTCTCATCTCCTTTCTTTCCCAGACAACTCCCTCATCTCTTTCTTTCCCCCAGGCGCACTTCTCTCATCTCCTTTCTTTCCCAGACAATCTCCCTCATCTCCTTTCTTTCCACAGGACAATTTCCTCATCTCCTTCTTTACTGCAGACAACTCCTTCCATCTCCTTTCTTTCCCCAGACTAATTCCCTCATCTCCTTTCTTCCACAGGACAACTCCCACTCATTCCTTTCTTTCCCAGACAACTGCCTCCATCTCCTTTCTTTCCCCAGACAACTCCCCTCATCTCCTTTCTTTCCCAGGACAACTTTCCCTCATCTTCCTTTCTTTCCTGCAGACAACTCCCTTCATCTCTTTTCTTTCCCCAGACCAATTCCTTCATCTCTTTCTTTCCCAGACAACTCCCTCATCTCCTTTCTTTCCCAGACAATTCCCTCATCTCCTTTCTTTCCCAGACAACTCCCTCATCTCCTTTCTTTCCCAGACAATTCCCTCATCTCCTTTCTTCCCCAGACAATTTCTTCATCTCCTTTCTTCCCAGCAAATTCCCTCATCTCCTTTCTTTCCAAGACAACTTCCCTCATCTCCTTTCTTTCCATCTTTCTTTCCCCAGACTAATTCCATCATCTCCTTTCTTTCCCCAGATAATTCCCTCATATCCTTTCTTTTTCAGACAATTTCCTCATCTCCTTTCTTCCCCATACAACTGCCTCATCTCCGTTCTTTCCCCAGACATTTCTCATCTCCTTTCTTTCCCAGACAACTCCCTCATCTCCTTTCTTTCCCAGACAACTCCCTCATCTTCTTTCTTTCCCAGACAACTCCCTCATCTTCTTTCTTTCCCAGACAATTCTCATCTCCTTTCTTTCCCAGACAACTCCCTCATCTCCTTTCTTTCCCAGACATTTCTCATCTTCTTTCTTTCCCAGACATTTCTCATCTTCTTTCTTTACCAGACATTTCTCATCTTCTTTCTTTACCAGACAACTCCCTTCATCTCCTTTCTTCCCAGACATTTCTCATCTCCTTTCTTTCCCAGACAACTCCCTCATCTCCTTTCTTCCCAGACAATTTCTCATCTCCTTTCTTTCCCAGACAACTCCCCTCATCTCCTTTCTTCCCCAGACACTTCTCTCATCTCCTTTCTGCCCAGACAACTCCCTCATCTCCTTTCTTTCCCAGACAACTCCCTCGTCTCCTTTCTTTCCCAGACAACTCCCTCATCTCCTTGCTTTCCCCAGGCAACTCCTCATCTCCTTTCTTTCCCAGACAACTCCCTCATCCTCCTTTCTTTCCCAGACAACTCCCTCATCTCCTTTCTTTCCCAGACAACTCCCTCATCTCCTTTTCTTTCCCAGACAACTCCCTCATCTTCTTTCTTCCCAGACAACCTCCCTCATCTTCTTTCTTTTCCCAGACAATTCTCATCTCCTTCTTTCCCAGACAACTCCTTATCTCCTTTCTTTCCCAGACATTTCTCATCTTCTTTCTTTCCCAGACATTTCTCATCTTCTTTCTTTCCCAGACATTTCTCATCTTCTTTCTTTCCCAGACAACTCCCTCATCTCCTTTCTTTCCCAGACATTTCTCATCTCCTTTCTTTCCCAGACAACTCCCTCATCTCCTTTCTTTCCCAGACATTTCTCATCTCCTTTCTTTCCCAGACAACTCCCTCATCTCCTTTCTTTCCCAGACATTTCTCATCTCCTTTCTTTCCCAGACAACTCCTTCATCTCCTTTCTTTCCCAGACAACTCCTTCATCTCCTTTCTTTCCCAGACATTCCTCGTCTCCTTTCTTTCCCAGACAACTCCCTCATCTCCTTCTTTCCCCAGCAACTCCTCATCTCCTTTCTTTCCCCAGACAACTCCCTCATCTCCTTTCTTTCCCAGGACAACTCCCTCATCTCCTTTCTTTCCCAGACATCTCACTTCTTTCTTTCCAGACAATCCCTCATCTCTTTCTTTCCCAGACAATCTCATCTCCTTTCTTTCCCAGACAACTCCCTCATCTCCTTTCTTTCCCAGACAGTTCCCTCATCTCCTTTCTTTCTGCAGACAATTTCTTCCTCTCCTTTCTTTCCCCAGATAATTCCCTCATCTCCTTTCTTTCCAAGACAACTCCCTCATCTCCTTTCTTTCCACAGGCAACTCTCTCATCTCCTTTCTTTCCCAGACAATTCCCTCATCTCCTTTCTTTCCACAGACAATTCCCTCATCTCCTTTCTTTCTGCAGACAATTCCTTCCTCTCCTTTCTTTCCCCAGATAATTCCCTCATCTCCTTTCTTTCCACAGACAACTCCCTCATCTCCTTTCTTTCCCAGACAACTGCCTCATCTCCTTTCTTTCCCAGACAACTCCCTCATCTCCTTTCTTTCCCAGACAACTCCCTCATCTCCTTTCTTTCTGCAGACAATTCCTTCATCTCCTTTCTTTCCCAGACAATTCCTTCATCTCCTTTCTTTCCCAGACAACTCCCTCATCTTCTTTCTTTCCCAGACAACTCTCTCATCTTCTTTCTTTCCCAGACAACTCCCTCATCTTCTTTCTTTCCCAGACAACTCCCTCATATCCTTTCTTTCCCAGACAACTCCCTCATCTCCTTTCTTTCCCAGACAACTCCCTCATCTTCTTTCTTTCCCAGACAACTCTCTCATCTTCTTTCTTTCCCAGACAACTCCCTCATCTTCTTTCTTTCCCAGACAACTCCCTCATCTCCTTTCTTTCCCAGACAACTCCCTCATCTCCTTTCTTTCCCAGACAACTCCCTCATCTCCTTTCTTTCCCAGACAACTCCCTCATCTTCTTTCTTTCCCAGACAACTCCCTCATCTCCTTTCTTTCCCAGACAACTCCCTCATCTCCTTTCTTTCCCAGACAACTCCCTCATCTTCTTTCTTTCCCAGACAACTCCCTCATCTTCTTTCTTTCCCAGACAACTCCCTCATCTTCTTTCTTTCTCAGACAACTCCCTCATCTTCTTTCTTTCCCAGACAACTCCCTCATCTTCCTTTCTTTCCCAGACAACTCCCTCATCTCCTTTCTTTCCCAGACAACTCCCTCATCTCCTTTCTTTCCCAGACAACTCCCTCATCTCCTTTCTTTCCCAGACAACTCCCTCATCTCCTTTCTTTCTCCAGGCAATTCTGAAAATGATCCTGTACTCATTTTACCAGGCTGAATCAACCCATGAGTTATGCAGGTCAGAAAAGAATAACGTCCAGCTGAGAACTGAACCCAGACAGTCGCCTTGGTAAACAATCAATGTAACCATGATGCCACCGAGACTTGGCAATGATGAACTCATGAGTTAAAAAAGGTGAACATTACAGAAACATACTAGGGGGCTTTAAATGAAAACCTTAAATTTTTTTTACACGTAAATATATTCTTAAAAAAGTAAAGAATATATCATTTTTCGATGTTGTCACCACTGCGCTCAATGCAAGTCCTCCAGCTCTGATAAAGTGCTTGGATTTCTGAAGAAAAAAGTTATGTTGATGACGTATGTAACCACTCTGGGATCACTACTTGGTGGGCCTGACCCAGCCATGAACAGTCTGTCACAGAAGTCATGCTCATTTTGAAACTGTCTACTCCACTCATACACTTGCTGGACTGACAGGCATACATCGCCATGCTGGACCTTCATTTGACAATGAATTTCTATAGGTTTCACCCCTTCACTGATTAAAAAAATAGTACTAATAGAACGCTGCTCCTCTTGGTGCATGGCAAAAGTGGGGTGGCCATCTTTAAACTGTCCGTATGTGTTCATCTGCACCATGATGCACAGGATTAACACTCATGACATGCGTGAATTATTTAACAACAATATTGATAGGTTAAAGGACAATGGCATGGTTATTGTAATTTCTATCATACTTTTAAGGTTGAGTTGAGTTAAGAAGTGACATCATTGCACTCAGGACATTCCCATACACTCTCTGCCCCCTTGTTCAACACTTTTAAGGTTTTCTTTGAAGCCCCCTGGTACAAGCATACAGAATAATGAAATATATACCAGCAATAATCAAAACAAAGCTTAGGGCAGCAGGTAAAAGGAGGTATATAAAATAATATATGAAATCAATAGGCACAACAACATTTTGACAATGAATTCTTTATCAAAGGGCATTAGCAACAATAATACATATACACACACAAAGTCCAGAAAACTACACATACATTAGCACCTGGCAAAAACAGAGGGTTTAAGGCCATACAGCAACAAAGTGACATGTATCTGACAATTTCCTATCTCCTTCACTTTTTGATTCACTGTTGTTCTAGTAAGTTCTACACTAAAAGTCCACTAGTATTTTGGACGTATGTTGCTTATTTGAGAGCTCATTGAGACTGTCATATATCTGTATGTTTGTCTCTTTGGGCCAATGCTCAATCAATCTCCTAATTGTGCCTTTAATGCCAACATAGAAGTTCAAGGCCAGAGGATTGGATTCACTGCACCATATTTTACTCAATCTCTCTCCATAGCAAAGCCAGCCGCCTGCCAAGGGCATGGCACATTAATTCAGGGAAGACCCACACGGTAAAATTGTACTCATGGTCTAACACAGCAGTCTGAAAACAAACCCACAGCCTTCAGAGTACAAGGCAGGTGACTTGAACACTTCGTCACAGTGTCCCCGTCCCCATTAGTTAGCACATCTAAACACTAAGCCTGACAACAACAATAATGTACATCTCTGGCTCAAAACCTTCACTGACAAGATGTTAAAAGAAACTACAATTACTAAATTCCTTCATACACTAGTTGTTAAAACAATGTACAACTCTGACTGAATTCCTCCGTGGACAAGTTACAAAATAATGTACAACTCTGACTCAAATCTTTCACAGACAAATTGTATAACAATGTACAACTCTGACTCAATTCCTCCACGGACAAGTTATAAAATAATGTACAACTCTGACTCAGTTCTTTCACAGGCAAGTTGTAAGACAATGTACAACTCTAAATCAATTCCTTCATGAACAAGTTGTAAACACAATGTACAACTCTACTCAATTGCTTTACTAATAAGTTGTAAACACAATGTACAACTCTACTCAATTGCTTTACTAATAAGTTGTAAACACAATGTACAACTCTACTCAATTGCTTTACTAATAAGATGTAAACACAACGTACAACTCTACTCAATTGCTTTACTAATAAGATGTAAACACAACGTACGACTCTACTCAATTGCTTTACTAATAAGATGTAAACACAACGTACAACTCTACTCAATTGCTTTACTAATAAGTTGTAAACACAATGTACAACTCTACTCAATTGCTTTACTAATAAGATGTAAACACAACGTACGACTCTACTCAATTGCTTTACTAATAAGATGTAAACACAACGTACGACTCTACTCAATTGCTTTACTAATAAGTTGTAAACACAATGTACAACTCTACTCAATTGCTTTACTAATAAGATGTAAACACAACGTACGACTCTGAAACATTTCCTTCACAGACAAGATGATAAAACAGTTTACAACTCTGAATTTAATCCTTCCCTGGCAAGTTGATAAAGCAATATACTCAAACGCAGAAGTTACAAACAATATCTTGCACAATTTATTGCCTGGCATATTTCACTGCATCTCGTCAGGTACATACTGCATTTATATATGACGCGAAGTGAACAAATGAATAATACATAAGCTGAAACAATTAAAACACATCTTCACAGGTATTGTTTGAATGTGGAACATCTGTTATCCATACAGTAATTAAAAATTAAACACGTAACTCTTTCTGCATGCACAGAACCGACTGGAACCGCCTAAATGCTAACTCCTCACTATATTTGAGTAATTGTTTATATTTTCATAAAAATGCTTCACAGAGTATACAGTATACATTACAGTATACAAAACGCTGTTTTCTTTCTTTACCTTATGCCCCTAATATTTTCAGCGAACGTTTTATTCATTTATTCACTTCAGATGATATATAAATCTGCAGTATGCACCTGACGAGATGCAGCAAAATATGCCAGGCAATAAATCATGCAACATATTGTCTGTGGCTTTTGTCTTAAATTCACTAAAGGAATACATTGTTTTAAAGCTATGTACAACGCTGATTTAATTCCTTCATAAACAAGTTGTAGAAACAACGTAAACTACAAAATCCCTTCAAAGATGGGTTGTAAAACAAAGTACATGTCTGACTCAATCCCTTCACTGACAAGTTATAAAAATGATATACAACCCTGACCCAATGCTTTCACTGACAAGTTTTAAAAACAATATACAACCCTAATCCAAATCTTTCATTGACAAGTTATAAAATGATATACAATCTTGACCCAATTCCTTCACTGACAAGTTATAAAAACTATATACAACTCTGACCAAATTCCTTCACTGACAAGTTATAAAAATGATATATAACCTTGACCCAATTCCTTCACCACAAGTTATAAAAGTGATATATAACCGTGGCCTAATTCCTTCAATGACAAGTTATAAAAATGATATACAACTCTCACCAAATTCCTTCATTGACAAGTTATAAAAATGATATATAACCATGACCTAATTCCTTCAATGGCAAGTCATAAAAATGATATATAACCTTGACCTAATTCCTTCAATGGCAAGTCATAAAAATGATATATAACCTTGACCTAATTCCTTCAATGGCAAGTCATAAAAATGATATATAACCTTGACCTAATTCCTTCAATGGCAAGTCATAAAAATGATATATAACCTTGACCTAATTCCTTCAATGGCAAGTCATAAAAATGATATATAACCTTGACCCAATTCCTTCACAACAAGTTATAAAAATGATATATAACCATGGCCTAATTCCTTCAATGACAAGTTATAAAAATGATATACAACTCTCACCAAATTCCTTCATTGACAAGTTATAAAAATGATATATAACCATGACCTAATTCCTTCAATGGCAAGTCATAAAAATGATATATAACCTTGACCTAATTCCTTCAATGGCAAGTTATAAAATGGTATATAACCTTGACCCTAATTCCTTCAATGACAAGTTATAAAAATGATATATAACCTTGACCCACTTCCTTCACTGACAAGTTATAAAAATATATACAACCCTAACCAAATCCTTCACTGGCAAGATATAAAAAGACAAATATGTACATACAAATAAGACTTCACGTTTTAAAATGAAGCCTGTGTAAAGTAAACAACAATAAAAATGTATTTAAAAAAAAAAAAGAATACAATATCACAGAAAAAGTATATTGCATCTACATCAATAATAAAACAAATCACATGCTATGAATTCTTAGATACAGCTGCACGTGAATATTTTAAGAAACAAAACACAGACTTCAAATAGCTTACACAGAGGTTAGAATGGCCAAATGGATAAGAGAGCTCAATCTTAAACATCCAGTGTGCTGATGCTGAGGTAGGGAGTTCACCCCCAACACCGGTCAGTTGGACTCAAAAGTTGACTTCTTGTCTTTGACTTGGGGGTGTTAATTACAAGCACCTCTGAAGTCGGAGTTGGTCTGCCTGATGGCAATGGACACTGTTAATAGGTGAAGCTAATCCACACCCAACATTCAATTCAGTTCTACTAGAAGTAGTATGCATGGACTACGCTTGAGTTCAAAGCGAGTGTTACAAAAAAAAGGCTTAGACCATTAGATGTTTCTCATGTAGAAATACAGAGTGAATAAAAGACGTGTCATAATTACAAGTTAAGGTGAGCATTAACTCATTTATTACACTATTCTTTAAGTCTTTCTGCCCAAGACAGTTGAAATGCATGTAACGGTGAAGTAAATGGGAATATTCTTTAAAAAATTAATCAATACAACTATCTTGGAAAAGTCTAACATCTGATAGAAGGTGTCTTGTAGAGATTAGAATAAGTGTCGCTAAGGAAATGGTAGCATTTTTCAAGATGGAAAACATTCTTACCAATAACTGTCAACTGCAGTGAGAAAAAAGCATGTTGAAGTGTTATATAAAACCTATATTGTTACATGTCTATGAAACATGGACAAAAAGCAGAGTAGCTGAGAAACATGTAATGGCAGTGGAAATGTGGTTTGTGAGGGAAATTAAAGAATAGAGGACAGACACACACAAAAATCTGAAAGGAACAGTTTTACAAGAAAAAAAATGAAGACTACGAATTGATTAGAGCAATTCAGTGCACAAAGTAAAGATTTTGTGGGCACATTTTGAGGAGAAATAAACCAGAAAACTTAGTGACAAAAATTCTTGAGATAGGAGAAAGAGTAAGTCAGAGATATAAATACCTGGATGGCTTGGTCACATGGTGTAATCATGACGAGAATACAGACCTGATCCACGACTGGTGATCACGAGAGATGGCCATGACAGCCCAAGCTTATCAGCAAGGCACATGATGAGGATGTGTTAAAATGGAGACACAGGAACTGTCTAGGCCAGGGAGTGGTAATTAAATGACGCAGAAAGAGTTGAAGTAATAACTGGAGTAGAGTGGGGGGATTGTTTTCTCTTAGGGTACTTTCTCACCGTGAAGTTAAGTGTAGTGCAAACATGCACTACAACTTCTAGTTCACAGGACCGATTTTTGTGTGTGGATTAGCTTTCTTTATTTCTAGTGTCCCTCGCCATCAGGCGAACCCTCTCCGACTTTAGAGGTATTGTGGGGGAATGTAATAAATGGTTGGCACATTAAGATATTTCTTTCAAAAATAATTATTCCGGGGCAACCAAAATCTGGTTTTGCTAAAGAAAAACTGTCACTGCTAAAGAAAGTAGAACATTATACACAACAATAAGATGGAAACAAACAGTGTTCTTTGGTCATATCATAAGAAGAGAAGCAATGAAGAACGTGAAAAAATCAGCGGTAGATAAGGCAGACAGAGAGAGAGAGATGATGTTGGATGGCTGACTAAAGATGGTGGCATGGAGGAATATCATCTATAAAACAGATCTAGAACACCAAGAAATGAGATGTGTGGAGATACATGGATGCCTACACCATGTAGAAAGGCACCTGATACTGGATATCATCACTTTCTTCACATTTGGATATCTTCAAAAATATTTCAGTTTCCTCCCACTGATCACACAAGGAGAATCTTGTCACAGTGCACCAATTCTGTAGCACTGGCAAGGATCCACATTCGTTATGAACTGACAGACCTGAAAATATTCATTGGTTTAATTCATGAAACACCCCAGAGTTTTCAGAGCACCTGTCATCTAGAAAATTAAGAGACAAATTGGTTTTGATGTTAACAAAGTAACTAACTAGGAGACAGCATGAGCACTGAAAGATACAAACACTTATCAATCTGACAAGGAAACCCTGCTCTGAATATCTGTTGCAGGCTGGAACTTAACAACTGTCATCAATGGTATAACTATAAGCCACGGAGTCTGCATTCGTGGTGTGGTGACTTCGCTCACAGGCACGGGGCAAAGTTAAGGCCATGGTGATTCACATAAAGGGATACCATTACCACACCTCAGGCGCCAGCATCCTCTGCGTTGGTTTTACGGAACTCCTTGTCTGGCCCTGCCTTCCCTTGAGGGTCAAGAGGCATGTATTTGGTTGTTCCCAATGGGCTAACAGTGTGTCAACAGTGGATAAAAGAAGCAGCGGCTGCAGCAGGATATAACAATATTGATTACAAACAATTAGGTATTCTTAGCTCCTGCGAAAATATGATACATACTAAACACAGAAACAGTGTAAATATCTTACAATGGACTCCATACAAGTGAAAATGGTGGAAATTATCGAAAACACAAATTAACCATCAAATAAATAATAATGAAGTAATAAAATAAAAAGATAAGTATTATAGGACACAGTATACAACCAATGTTTTGATTCTAAGAATCTTTTTCAAGGTCAACACAAACATATATAAAGGAAAAAAACACACATAAAATTATAAAATAAACACAACTCCTCTGTTGTCATGAAGGCACAAAAGTTGGATTCGGCATGGTTTTGGAAAGTGCTCTTATACAACAAAGGATGAGTACAGTTCAGCTGCCAAAGATTACTGCCTGTATGGAGTCCACTGTAAGGTATATACACTGTGTCTGTGTTTAGTATGTCTCATCTTTTCACAGGAGCTACACATCTCTACTTGTTTGTAATTCAACAGTGGATAGATGGACAAAGATGATGTTTACAATTCTTGACCATACAAAGTTCTTTGAAAAACCAGGTAGGCTAACCTGGTCAACAAATGCCTGCAGAAGTTGGATGTGTTGGCCGAAAGGGGAAAAAATATAGCAGCTCTGCTGTAAAGTGAATAGACACAATTCCGTCCGAAACAAACGACAAAATATTGGAGGCGGAGGAAGAAGAAGAATCTGCATCCAGGCCTATAAAATGTGCATCACAGATCCATAGCAGGTTCCCGCTTAAGGAGTTTTTCGTCTCCCTTTCTCAAGTTTCTCTTCTTCACTAAGTACACAGAAAGTAATGGCAAACTAGTGAAAGTAAACTTTCCCAGGAATCACGATCAGCCAAAAAATGATGCGGCTGCTATGTCCTGTAAAGGATATGCAACTAACTATAACTAAGTACACAGCCGGCACTGTGGTAAAGGTGTTACAGATGCAACTTTGCAGTCCCGCACAGCTGCATTGGGTGATTTGGTGCAGATCACCTTGCGCTGGTTTCATACAGGTATGAGTGCTGGTCATTCAGAAAGCAATGGCAAACTACTGAGTGTAAACTTGCCAAGAAATAAAAGTCAAAAAATGCTGTGGTTGACTGTAAAGGATATGCAACTAATGTTTTAAAACTAAGTACACTATGTAAAACAATAAAAGTTGTGTACATTTTATCACATGTGTACGTCTTTCTTTATCCACTTCTTCAGGTAAATTTTAGCTTCAGATTAGGAAGAACTTCTTGGACATGATCTTTGGTTGGGCTGTGTACAATTCCGTGTTGGCTGCCCCCAGGATTCCACTAACAGCTTGCAAGTTCTGCTCCTTGCAATTGCTCTTTAATGAGCCTTTCAGGCTGTCTTTGTATCATGTTTTTCAATAATCCATTACAAGCTTCTCTGCCTGATTCAAGCTGGTCATAGAATAGTTTTCTACCCAACCACATGAAATTTGACATTTTGGGTGGCTTGTGGCAGTTAATGAGTTTAAAACTCTAAGATCACCATAGGGCTCTTCACAGTCTTAATAACATAACTGGAAGATTTAGTAATAACCAGAAAATAACGTCTGCACATGCAGAGGCTTATCAAAGTACACACAGCACAAACTATCGCCATAGTAACACGCATGGCCACGTGAAACTAGGACAAAACTAGATTTTGTATAACTAGTGGCTGCCTCCACATCACATGCACGAAGGAGGTCAAAGTTCACATCTCGTGACTCTACACCCCTGGTGGTTTTAATGGTGAAGTGTGCACTTCGCGTCCTTTTGTCAAAGTTCAGATTGGGAAACATGTCCGCTAAAGACACATTTTCATCATTCACTTCGTTAATTCCCGACTGACCTACTGCATCTCCAAGCTGACTAACCTGTAATTCCGGCACATGGGTCATCTCATTTTCCTCTGTCACAGAATCACTACCAACCTGGTTCCCAGTTTTAAGGGCATTTTTATGTTTTCTCTGCTGTTTTTTCAGAAACCTAGCCGGGTTCTTCTTGGCTTTTCTGTTACCATTTTTAAGCACTTCATAAAACTCTTCAGATGAATCAGTTACAGGGTTTTTCCCAGAAGAGTCCCGTCTTTTATGGGAACCTGAAACCTTATTTAAGTCCCATTCTGTTTCTTCAGGGCGAGAGAACAACACTGAATCTGAAGGTGCTAAACTCACTCTGGCCCCTATAGATTTATGTGTTAATACCAATCCTGCAACTTGAAGAACAAACATTCTGCCGCATGCCTGCTGGACATCCAACTTCTTATGATAGCCTTGGGCTTCTGGCAGCTTTCCCCGTGCACAGAATTTTGAAGTGCAGTGAAGAAGACAGCTGGTGCCTTCACTGTAAGCTGATAGAATCCCGCTGATAATTTCTGAAATCAAAAATGAGACAATTATTGGTGAATGCATCCTTCAAATGTGATCAACCGTTGAACACAATACACCTTTCACATGTTGTCAATATAGGACAGGATCAGTTAACACATTTTGTAGGTCTTATCCCCATACCGCAACAATATTTCCTCTCATATTATCTTGTGCTGGACACAGTTAAGGGTCAGCGACTGATAAGAGTGAAATCATGGATGGCTCAGGTGGAGGATACGATCAGACAGATGTGCCCCTTGGAGAACATTAGGCGTGGAGAGGAGTGGGTCAGAGTGCCAGCGGAGCAGTCAGACTTGTGCAGAGTTATAATCACATTAGGCCGGGAGTGCAGGGAGTGGCCAGCAGGGGCCACGGAAGTGGAAATCCAGCAACTAATTCAGGACAATGCTCACTCGGGTGATGTGATTATCTACACAGATGGTTCGGTGTCAAGAGGTGAGAGAAGTGGCTGGGGGTTCATAGCAAAAGCTAATGGTCGATGTTTGGGGTAGAAGAGCCTGGCATATGATACCACAACATCCAGCTTAAGAATGGAAGTGGAAGCAGTCACTGCGGCTCTCCGCTGGATGGAGAATACGACACACACACACATCGTGATTGTAACTGACTCAGAAAGCATGCTAACGAGGGTGAGGATGGGCAGGCTTCATGCAGAGTGGCTTGCTTTGCTTTGGAGGTCACAGGTGACAAGCATCGCCTGGATATTTTCTCTGGGGCATGCCGGTGTGCTGGGAAATGAATAGGCGGACAGATTGGCTGGCTCTGCAGAACTTGGTGGAGTATTGATACATGACAAGGCAGACATGCTTGCGGCCTTGTGGGAGCACGTGTACACCTCGGAGGAGCAAATGGATTACCATGGTCTGGCAAGAATGAGACAGCGAGGAGGGACGAGGGGATCTGGCTGACGCTCAACGCTAGAGGAAAGGCGAGACGGACACATAATCAGATTGCTACTGGTACTATTGGTGTTGGAATTCTTCGCTGGCTGCTGAGGATGGGGACGGAGCACTTATGGGAATGCCCCGAATGCTGTGATGTCGGTTCCTAAATCAATCAATCAATCAATCATTATCTTGTTCTCTTTGTACCTTGCGGCGTCGAGGTGAAGCATAAACAGCGGGAGAGTGTCCATTTTATGGGCTTCATATATCAAGATTTCCTTAGACGGTTATTCCCACTGCCCATCATTTACATGGTTGGCCTCTTCTTCTGCTTCCATCTGGTATGTACATCATTGCTTATTGTGGTATATTGTTAGTTGGTAACATAGTTATATAGCTGAACCATTCAACTTGCTGATTTCTGATGAAATCTAGAGATGCTATAACCTGATTTCTTTATTTCTGAATTTCTCTCTTCTTTACACAATTTGTTTTCTTCTTGGGAATCTAATTTCTGTTGTTGTGTAATTTTTCTTTTTTCTTTCCCTGTTATTGTCCAGGTTTGGCATTGGTAGCATAGAGTTGGTAGGAAGATTGTGTTGTAGAGTACTTTTTAGTACCTATTGACACATGTTTGTTCTTTTAGTATTGATGCAATTTGTCCAATGAGGTGGTTTGACTTATTGCAACTATTTTCGATCTTGTCTTCTGATTTGCCATTTGATGATATTATACTTCCTAAATACTTGAAGTTCTTTACTTGTTTCAGGGAGTGTTCTTTTAGATGAATCTTTGTTTTTACTTCTTTGGTTATAGTCATTACCTCTGTTTTACTGATGCTAATTTTATTACACAATCACATGTATTTAAAATACAATATGGGCGAATCACGCCATGTTTCGCATGTGGATTGGAACCACAGACAATAGATCGCATACTCCAAGACTGTCCCAAATACGACATATAAGGCAAACCTCCAGAGCTAGAGAAACAAGAGTGGAAGATAAACTCTATGGCCCACAGGGTTAACTAAATAAGACCACAAAGTGTATACTGGAGACAAAACTGCCAATATAAACAATAAATGTCAAGTGAATGAACAAACAGACACATTTTATTTTAAAAGGATCTCAAATTGGCATACAGGCCAATCTTACATTCAACTCTTCTAATCACTCATCTTTTGTACATCAATTAACTATTTTGCATTCACATAGGGAAAAAACATTGTAAAATGGAAGTTGGGAACATAAACAACGCATATTGTCATGTTATGAGGCAGGCAGGCAGCCAGACACACATACAAACGCGTAAACACATACATAATACCTGCATACATACTTACATCATTTTCACAAACTCTCACAGTTATGCACCCACTTAATAACACACAAATACACAATCCCTCGCATACTCTTATATTCACTCGCAATCACAGTTTACTTATACATACATACATACATACTCTCTCTCTCACCCATATATCCTCATTGATACATACATCAAGGTACATACATACACTCTTTCCCATACTCACATAGTTGACATACACACTTTCACACATGCAAATACACAAATACTCACACAGTCATGTATCCATGCAGTCACACACCCATACACACTTCCTTACTTACATGCATATATCCCCACTCAAAAACACAAACACCAAACAGAAGAAGAACCAATAATAAATTTACACTAAAATATTTCCTCATAGTTTAACTTCTTACCTTCATCACTATTCTCTGGTATTCTAAACTGCTGCACCAAATCTCTCTTGAAAAGGGGGAACTTTGACATACACTCTCTAAAGCATTTCAAACACAACCGGACGAGAACCTCTGAATGCTTCTTATTTGGAAACCAGCCATAGTAGAGAGGTATAACATCATCAAACATTTCAGTTTTTTTCTTTAAGATTTGAGCGGACAATCCATGCGAACTTCTAGTTGCCAGTTCTTCAGCATTCCACCTCCATGGTGTCTTGGGTTGCACCACAACGGCCACATAGCCACTGCTGTTGGCCAGCATCGTGTAGAATCGGAGCTCCCATCTTCTCACATTAGTGTTGTCAATAATGACGATGGGCACCTGGCCATTACATGCCTTCTTAGCTTTTATCTGACAGGTTTCATGGGCAGCACTTAGCAACGATTCATCGAACACATATCTCCCATCTTGTTTATAAAAATAATCATCAGCTGAACAAACGACAACATGTTTATATGCTGACTTTATCATGCTGACGATGGACGATTTTCCCGACCCAGAGAGACCTCTCATTACAAACATAACCCTTGTGTGCTTCTCGTTGAGGTAATCATATGTTTTTATGTCTGTTAAGAACGGAAAGTTCAGATAGTTTCTGTCTAAGTTCGATGGCAATGATGATAGTAGATCTGATTTTGGAATTCCTGAAATACGTGTGTCATCTGGAATTCCCAAAGCACGAGAGCTGTTTGGAATTTCTAAATTATTAGATGCATTTGGAATTGCTGAAGTACGAGTGTCATTTGGAATGACTGATGTATGTGATGGAGGCTGGTTTTCTTTTGTAGAAGTTGATGATTCTAATTTAACCTCATGGATTCGCATGAAGTCTGAACTATCCTGTGGACAAAACAAGGATTTATTTATTTACAACCATTTAATCAGTGAAATTGGTAACTTCATCAAGGAAACGACTTTCACGAGGGAAACTCAGCTGTAATGCTGGCATAAAAAGGTTGTAAAAGCCAAAAGGATCAATTTCATTGCACTGGGTTTTATCCTATGTGGCTTGGTCCCCTTTTTGCAGGGAGACCTGCATGAATTCCGAGCATGAATTCCTTAGCTCCAGTGACAACCCCCAGGTGTCTCACAGTATATTGCTCTCGTGAACCAAATGTTGAAGCCCGGAATCAATCCCCCAACCTTTAGAGCACGAGGAAGTACATGGAAGTGAAGAATTAAAGCAGCCGTGAGCAGGACGTGGTGATTCCTCGGGTGAGACAATCTCAGAGCACTATGTGCCGGCTCTGCAATTATGGAAGCCTCCCTGGATAGCGGGGAATGCCCATAGACTCCCTGCCTTCCATTGAGGACTGACCGTAAAGTCCTTGGCCCTTCTAACTTGACCAGCAAAGATGTGAACGACACCAGAACAGAATGTCCTTCGAAACCTCCAGGATGGTTAACCTGATTAAAAAACGTCCGGCGAAGTCAGATGTGCAGGCCTAAGGGTGGCAAATAAAAACTGGCACAACGCAAAACGTCCGAGCGAAATGTCCTTCATGTCCGGAACAGCTCTGACTACTTTGTTTTCAGGGCAGACACAGCGCCCGTATACATCCAAATTGAAAGCTCGCTGAGTGGAAGTCATCTGCAGACTGACCATTCCTAGTATGTGCAGGAGGAGCCTGTGGCGAACGAAATGCCCAATACCTGGAAGTAAGGAATTAAAGCAGCCATGTGCAGGACGTGGTGATTCCTAGGGTGAGCCCAGCACCAGAGAGCTATTTTTCGGCTCTGCAATTATGGAAGCCTCCCTGAACGGTGGAAAATACCATGGACTGCCCCTGCCTTCCCTTGAGGGCTGACCGTGAAGCTTTCGACCGATCTAACTTGACCAGCTGGGCTGTGGACAGCACCACAAAAGCGAGAGTCCCACAGGAATGCTAACCTGGTGAAAAAACGCATGCTAAAGTCGGATGTGTTGGCCTGAGGGTCTCGACCCAAGGAAGCCTAACTTAGACACACCGCAATTATATCTGAAAAAACACTCCAGATGAACGCAAAAGAAGAAGAGGAAGAAGAAGAATTCAAAGGGTAGACAAGAGCCTGGTGCAGCTGCACAGGAATGAACGTCACAACCTATAAGCTACATTAAGGTTCCGTTGGTGCGGTCCAGATGTAGAGCTTTTGGAGAGAGCTAAACTAAACACCAAATAAAGCCTGGTCGAGACAAGAACACACAAGCTAATCCACAACTCTAGTGATCGTGTGAAATGGTGAAACAAAACCGCCCATGTTTAACACCATGGTATATGACAATGAAACAATTTTCCAGTAAATCAAGAGGTGAGAAAAAGACACAGGGCACACTGAGAAAACCTGAGGACAATGTAACAAGATACTCTTTTGTCTTGAAATGATGCTGGATGGACTGTGACAGTGGCATGAAGGAGTATCCTCAGCAGAGTTGATCCAGAACTCCAAAGACCGAGATCCGTGGAGTGACATGAATGCCTAAGCCAAGGCACATGATGATGATAATAATAATTCCTCTGCTATGAATTCACCTTGTAGTGGTAGTGGGGTTTGCATGTTCTAATGACCCCAAGAGCTATGCTGTTGGCAGCGCAGCTACTGGTAGGGTGCTAGGAAAAGCAATCCGTCCCCCGCCAAAAAAAACATGCTTGTCAAAATTAAATGTACTAAGCCACCGGCTTGACGAAACAGTGCAATACAGATTACTAAATGATGTTGGTCAAACCATAATCTTTAACAGTAAACTAAAACTCATACTTAACCTATACACTTTTTAAGAGTGAATGAATGACCTTCCCTAGTATACCTGGAGTTTAGAGGTGCCTTGATATCACTGTTTTGTTACTTCATCTTGATTGGATCATCTAAAGTCAGGCTAGGAAATACCTCAGAAATATCATTTATCGTGGAACCCTTGAGGTCACCAAGGCAGCACATAAACAAATTTACAATTATTGACTGGCACTCACAGAAGTAGAGATTAGAGGACACCCGGAATAACATAAAAATTGAAAGCTGTAGTTGCTATACTGTAATTCGAACCTGTGACCTTCAAATGAAGACAGCACCTCGCTTTTGGGACAAAAGTTTTAGGTAGTGTCTTCATTTTGAGGCGAGAGATTAGAATCCCAGTCCCCGGGAAGTTTAACCCGGTCAACAAATGCCCGCAGAAGTCGGATGTGTCGGCCTAACGGCGCAAGAACGCAGCTCTGCTGTAAACAGGCACAACGCAATCACGTCCGAAAAAAAAACTCCGGATGAACGAAGAAGAAGAAGAAGAAGAATCCCAGTATTCATTCATTCATTAGCATGTCCTTTGCAGAACCTCACTCCCATAACAACCTTCCAGAAAACTTCTCGGTCATAAGCAAGATGTCCCATGTCAAATACACCCATCTGGAGATCATCCGCCACGTCCTGCAACTATCTTCTCTTTGGCCTTCCTCTTCTCCTCTTCCCGGTCATATACCCCTCCATTATTGTTCTCTCCAAACTTTATTTTATCATCTTTAGTAACCAACCTTCTTCAATATTCAGTTGTATGGATGCATTTGTTCTTTTCTGTATTCATGATATTCTTAGAACCCGTCTATAACACTTACATTTAACAACATTTATGTACTTTTCAGCTTGTTTAGTAAGTGTCCGGGTCTCACAGGCATATGTTACAATGGGAAAGATGCACGCTCTTGAAAATCTGATGTTTGTAGTCTATCTACCCGACGCCACAGTTTACCCCAGTATGATAACTATAAAAGTTAGCTAATGCATGTCCTGCTTAATATGTTTCAATCAACCCCAACATTTGTTGGCTGTTGATGATTTACTAGACAACTTTAGTTCAGTAGTTTGCCATTGTTTTGTGAGTGGCAGACATCTCAAACCATCAAAATCAACACATAGTGGTCTGCTTCCAAATCTCCAGCGACTAATTTCAAACCCTCGATAATGTATGTAAGAGAATAGTGAAACAGCTTCACAATTTCCTCAATCACAGAGGTGGTTTTGATAACTTTAGCTTTAAATTTGTATGTTATCTAGTATGTCCTCTACTACTTTCTTCTCCTTCTGCATTCTGTTAGCACCGAATGTTGGGCGGCACTTACTAACTCTGACACCCCACATTGTGCCTATGGCTTCTGGTGGAGGAGCGCAATTGGGAGGGTACAAGCCTTATCTTGGTGCGAGGAAATGCAACCTAAAGACACAATGTCATGACAGGGCAGACTAGGCCTTAAGCCTTGGTTGGCAGCTGGTCTAGAATCAAAGCTTCAACAGGCGGACAGTTAGAGCATTGCTCTGCAGATCCAGCAGCTTCTGCAGCTTGTCTTGTTCCAGATGTATTGACGTTACCTTTCCTCTGGAGTGAACTAGGCAGGCAGAGAGAGGGATCATGCTGCATGGGCAACATGGTCTCTATATTTCAGCTCAGGCTTTGTGCTAGCTATGGAGAGGTATAACTCCATCCCTGGTCTTAACTGGTCTCTGAATCAGTGAGAAGTAGCAGTTATGGGTTATAAGTCCTTGTCAATTGGCGCTACATGATTGATACAGGTATTGATAATGGACATTGGGAGCAAGTCGCTGCTGAATGTGTTGCATGGAGGGTAAGCATCAGAAATGGAATAAAGACAAAGGAGAAAATGATTGCAGATAGGTCACACATTGAGCGCGTGAGATGTAAGATGATGCGTAATGGTAATCATGTGTTCACATGCATCCATTGTGGACGAACATTTACAGTGCAAATTGGTCTGATCAGTAACTTTCGCTACCGCCATGGGTTATAGTTATCATGCCTTTTTGAAGCACAATGTAACAAACTATCTTCTATCAAGACGGCAAGGTGCCATTAATAATAATAAACTTTCTTCTACTTCTATGAGTGCCAATAAACACTTGTGAATTTGTTTATAAAGAAGATACACCATTAAAAAATAAGAATTAATGAACTACCACAGTATAACATGTTTGTTCTATCTTCTGACAGAGAGAAACTCCTGACACAAAAATTATCTGTACAAATTAAGTTTTCCATGTTAACTTTTTTTTACCTGTGACAGAAGGATCTCGGCTGTAAGATTTTCCAACTCAGCAGCTGTTTCCCAATACACTGGTGCTAAAATCAGAAACTTGATACAGGCCATTTTTACCTCCTTTCCTGTAAGTAAATGACATCAAACTAGCCCCACATCACCGACAAGACGCCTAAATCATCAACAGATGGGGAGCTATGTTCTCATGGCTTGACAACCGTTGCCATTGCCTCACTGTGATGAAACACCGCTTGCTGTGCAGTGTTCTGTTTATAACTCCACTAGTCACCAGCGTTCTGATTTAATTTACACGTTAGTTTGAATGGATTTGCTTTTTTTTTCTGGTAGTATTATTTACAGTTTGTAGTTAAAAGCTCGACTTTCGTGGCAACTATAGTATATGAGTAATAATCTCACACTTACACAAAATGAGACAAGACTGGCGCAACCAATTCAATCATTGAATCAAGGTACACTTGAACTTGACCGATTTGGGTGGGGAATTAAAATCCATCGGGTGCTTGAAAACAGAAAGTTGGATGTCCGAATCCATTAAGATGTGATCTATTATACTTATACTTTTACGTGCCGCACCACGGACCTACAATCAGATGTAATAACTACAAGAGAACAGTTCTGAACCAGCGGTATCTGACACAACACGGCCTGCTCCAGTCAATCGTCTGCTATAGGACAGCACTACCCACATCCGGCCCCAACGGTCGTACTTCTCATTTCGTTTTGTTACATTTTGTTTTGTTGCATCTTGTTTTTACAGGCTCCTTTCTGCTCACGATGTTTTCCTAGTTGAACGGTGACTAATTCAATTCCATGTTATTGTTTACTTGTCTTGATGAGGTTATTGCTTTCTTGGACCTTCCAAAATTATATTGGTATAATTTGGTTTTATTATTTAGATTGGTTGCCTCTTCTAAACCACCAGTCGTTGGTTTTCATACATATAGTGATATACAGCAGTAGCCAGTATCATCATACAGTTGACAGTATGAATGACTAACTATGAGTTAGTATATGAGTGCCGGTTGTTATGATTTGGTATTTTGGTTTTATTTAGACTGTTTGGTTGCTTCTTCTAGACCACCATGCGTTGGTTTTCATACAGTGGTATGAGTGCCGTTTGTTCACAATGTTATTGCTATCCTCTATGTTAGTTAGTCTTTCCTCTTGAGCCTAAGGCGGCGCATAGGGCAGAAGTCCTGTCTCTCCATGCCTGGCGGTTCGCTGCTATCTGTTGTAGATCTTGGATATTTACTTGGCCATTGAATGAGCCTTCTCTAATGATGGTTCTACGCAGGGTCTCTCTTGGTCTTCCCCGTTTTCTTTTCCCTACCGGTGACCATATGAGGGCTTGGTAGGGGAGTCTTGTCTTGTCCATTCTGAGTACATGGCCGATGTAGTTCCAACGGCGTCTTCTTATGAAATTGGATACTGTATCTTGCTTAGTCTCTTGTCTTATTTGCGAATTGGTTCTGAAGTCTGTCCAGTGGATGTTTAGAAGTCTTCTAAGACATTTGTTCTCAAAATTGTCTAATTTTTTATCTAAAGCTACCGTTGATTTCCAACTTTCACATCCATACGTTAACACTGGAATCACACAAGAGTTGAAGATTTTAAGTTTTGTGTGTTTGCTGAGTGTCTTTGACTTCCAGATGTTTGACAGTTTGTTGAAGGCACTAGATGCCAGTGCGATTCTAGTTGATATTTCTGGTGTTGAGTCCCCTGTGGATGTCATTTTGCTTCCTAGGTATGTGAAGCTGTTGACTTTTTCAAGAACGTAGCTGTTCAATTTGGTCTCATCTGAACTGTTGGTAAGATCAATAGTCTTTGTTTTTGTGGTGTTAATTTGGAGACCAATTTGCCCTGAAACATTTTGGAGGTGGTTTATTTTCTCTTGAGCATCCGGATGCGTTGAACTCAAAAGCACTATGTCGTCGGCAAAGTCCAGGTCTTCTAGAATTTTGTCAACCCAATGAATACCCATATTTGTGTTACTTGTGCATTTGCGCATGACCCAATCGATAGCTATTCCAAAAAGCATCGGTGATAAGACACAACCCTGTTTCACTCCTGTTTCGACTGAGAACCAGTCAGAGTTGCCTGTTTCTGTTCTTACGCAGCAACGTGTCTCTTTGTAGAAAGATTTTATGACGTTGGTATATTTGGTAGGAAAACCATAGATGTTAAGTAGATTCCAAAGTGAAGGACGGTGGATGCTGTCGAAGGCTTTTTGAAAGTCGACAAAGTTTGTGATTAATTTCGACTGGAATTCTACGGAGTCTTCAATGATTATTCTGAGGGTGAAAATGTGGTCTATGCATGACCGTTTTGGTCTGAAGCCTGCTTGTTCTTCTCTGAGCCTTTCATCTATCGCCTTTTTCAATCTCTCAAGTAACATGCTACAAAAAAGTTTTCCTGGTACTGACAATAGAGTGATACCACGCCAATTATTGCAATCAGACATATCGCCCTTTTTTAGGCAGTTTGAAAATTACACCATCTTTCCACTGTTGTGGTGGGGATTCGCTTTGCCAGATTTCATTGATCAGCTGTAACAAACGTTGTAAGGTGTTCTCATCTGCTGCTTTGAGCATTTCTCCTGAGATTTCATCTTCACCAACAGCTTTGTTGTTCTTCAATTTTTTGGTGGCTGCTTTAATCTCTTCCATGGTGAATGACTCGCAGGAGGCATCCAGTGGGGGCATAGTAATTTCTCCATCCAGGTTCGGAACAGTGTCAGGCTGCGGTCTATTTAATATTTCTTTGAAATGTTCTGCCCATCGTTGCTTTTGAAGGTCATCGGATAACAGTTGATTGCCTTGTTTGTCTTTGATGGGTATATTTGGTGTAGGTGAGTCCTCTATGAACGGTTACTAATTATTTCCATGCCATATGTTATTGTTTACTTGTCATGATGGTCTTGCTTATTTCTTGGACCTTCCAAATCTACATCGGTATGATTTGGGTTGTTTGAGTACTAGAGTAGATTGTATATTGTTTGTTTGCTTCTAGACCACATTGCTTTGGTTTTCATACAGTGGTATGAGTGCCTGTTGTTTACATTGTTTCCCCCTAAGAATGGTTAATAATGCCATATGTTATTTACTTGATTGGGTTATGGACCTCCCAAATTTACATCGGTATTATTTGGTTTTATTTATACCTAGATCTTTTGTTTGATTTTAACTTCTGGACCACTGTGCATTGGTTTTCATACAATGGTATGAGTGCCAGTCGTTCAGAAAGCAGTTTCAAACTACTGAACGTAAGACTTGCCAAGAAATCACAAATGGCAAAACACAATGCTAGGATTGACTGCGATGTCCTTTAGATGTCCCGTAAAGGATATGCAACTAAGTAACTAGTTAACAATTAAACTATTAAACTTCACATGGTGTCTTTTCTAATCACAGTGTTTCCCCTGACGAACTGTTACTAATTCCACATGTTATTATTTAGTTGTCTTGGTGGGGTTATTACGTGGACCTCCCAAATTTACATCGGTTTGATTTAGTTTTGCTTACTTTTTGTTATCTCTTTGTAGGTATAAATTAAATACATTTCTGCCCTCGTTACAACCAAACTAGTAGTTATTAAGTTAAAATATACTAAATATCAATTACTTACTAGAAACTAGAAAGAGGGTTATCAGAGAGCTTTGCTTCGGACAACTTTTTTAGGAGAATGAAGATTTACTGGCAAGTAATCAGCTACAATGCTTTTTGCCTGAAACCAAAGCAAATCTAGTTGTAGAATTAGGTGAAAACATAGAATCAAATGGATAGAGATTCCAAAGTATTAAAATTGGCAGAATACCAATTGATTGGTTGAATTGGCAGAATAGTATCTATCAATCATACAGTAGTAGTACAGTAAATACTGGCAGTACAAACTAAACACATTGCACAAAATCTATTTCTAGATGAAAACTACTTAACCTGCTTATACAGCAAATGTAGACCAGATAAACAGTACTTGAAAGGTCGTCGATCACCCATAAGAAGGTAGATAATACAAGAATTTTGTGCACTCAAGTATTATATCCTGTGTTAATATTTCTACAGAGGTAGATTATGAATACTAGTAGGTAAGTTACAAGCATTGTTTTGTTTGTAAAGAACCATCTTAGCGGCACACAGATACTTCACAAATGCCCCAGTCTCTTAGTAGATAGATCACATTAGGAGTTACAAACATTGTTTTGTTTGTAAAGAACCACCTTTGTGGCACACAGATACTTCACAAATGCCCCAGTCTCTTAGTATATAGATCACATTAGGAGTATCCTAGCACAGTTCACAAACTCTGTAGCACTGCCGAGATTCCCATTGTTTTATACCAGAACTGCACACGCTTCAACGCTTTTGGTACCGGTGTTTTAGCAGCAGATAAGGGGTAGGGTTGGTAATGACATCTTGATATTTCACAGTTCATAAATAAACATGAATGTATTGTTTGGCGCTTATAGAAGTAGAACAACAACAACAAAACTTTATTTTAAAGAGGTTAAGAATTGGGCACACAGGCCCATCTAACATTCTGCCCTTTTATCACTCTCATACATTATACAATTCACACATCATTCAAGGCTAACTGAAAACAGCAACAATATAAAAGATGCATTATAAAGGCATGTGGAAAATGAAAAATCAATACTACACGACTCAGTAATAGTAATAACTGGTGTGGCACTTGTTATTAGCTATGTGGAATAAACTGGCCTACCAAAAGGGGACTGGCTGTTATACTAGGGTTTTATTATTATTATTATTTCTATTATTAAGGGGGAAGGTAATCCGTACTGAGGTAGTGTTCAAATAATTTGCGATTATATGTATACAGATTGGTGATGTCTTTTATTTCATGTGGAAGGGACGCAGAGGTGTTTCCAAGGCACCAGGGCCGGGTTATATACTGGCTAAGACCTATTGATGCGTCCTCGTCGAGCGTCCTGGGCAAAAGGTCCCTTCGGGGTCCTGGCTAAAGTCAGTAGGATCGCCGATTCCTCCGAAGTCGGAGAGTGTCTGCCTGTACGGCGAGGAACCACCAGTCTGCACACCAATAAGCCAGACATGGGACAACGGATACTCACGCAAAACTCAGGTCCTGTATGACATCACACTGATGTAGGGCAACAGGATGCCTTCATCCGACATACAGGACTTCGCGTTGGAGCTCAAGCCAACGAACACAAGCAAGCAAGCAATTTCATGTGGAAGATTGTTCCACAGCTGAGCTGCAGAGTACGTTAAGCTTGTTTTGTATAAGTCTATCTTAGGCTTTGGAATGTGTAATATATTTAATCGGTTACTGTGTCTAGCATTATATTCAAACAATAGCCAAAGGTAATTTGGGGCATTCCAATGTAGGATTTTGTGAATTAGTTTGGCCTTATTGAAAAGCAGACGTTTGCGGAGTGGTAGTAACTGAAGGCGTTTATGCAGGCTAGGATTGTCAGTTGAATGTTTGCTATAAATTAAACTCATGGCCCGTTTCTGGAGCGAGTAAAGTCGCTTGGTGCTTGAATTGGAACAACCGTCCCAGATTGTAGAGCAGTAGTCAAAATGTGTCTGTATGTGAGACGTATAGAATATTTTCCTTGTGTCCTCATCAAGGAGATTTTTAATTTTGGCGAGTTGGTAGACTTTTTTTGCCTTTTGTTTAGTGAGTGCTTGAACGTGAGGATTAAAGGTTAGGTTTCTATCAATGATGAGGCCTAATGTTTTGTGCTCAATTACAATTTCTACTGGCATGTTATCGATGTGAAGTTGAAGTGATCTGTGTGAATTTAGAGTTTGAAGTCTTTGTCTGGTTGTTAATAACATAGATTTGGTTTTAGTGATGTTAATTTGCATATGGTAGAAGAAGGAAGTAGACACTAGATTTTGACACGCATTTGACAAAATAAAAATTGAAAGCTATAGTTACCGACCATGATTTGAAGTTGTCACCTCCAAATGACAATGGCACCTCACTGTAGGAACAAGTGTACTTTGACACATGATCAACTAGACACCCCTGGAAAGATGTCTCCGTGAGCCAGGTCTATCAAAATTATTATCTAACCATTGAGATAGCAACATGGCTCTTAGAATGTTTTATTAAACCAGCATAGGTCAAATAACAAACATATCGAACTGTAATGCTGTATCCAGTATATTAACAAACAATTAAGGAAGAGAAATGATTGGTCAATTCAATGTTGTAGATGTATTACACAGAAATATCTTTTGGGGAATCCTTTGATCCCTCTCTCTCTCTCTCTCTCTCTCTCTCTCTCTCTCTCTCTCTCTCTCTCTCTCTCTCTCTCTCTCTCTCTCTTCTCTCTCTCTCTCTCTCTCTCTCTCTCTCTCTCTCTCTCTCTCTCTCTCTCTCTCTCTCTCTCTTAAACAGAATATAGTGGTAGAAAAATGGTGTAACAACAGGTTAGATTGACATACTGGCCACCTATTGGCGAATCAGCCATATGCACATGTGGATCAGCACCGCAGACAGCAGATCACATACTCCAAGACTTCCCAAAATACAACATATCTAGGCAAGCCTTCTGGTTTAGAGAAATAACTGTGGAAGATAAACTCTATGGACTACTGAGTGAACTAAAAAAGACAGTGAAATTCAAACAAAGACAAAATTGCAGATACAAATTTCAAGCGAATGAAAAAAGAAAAAAGACGATTGACAGGCTGTGTATACTGCTAGAAATTTCTGCATTTGGATTTTTTATCCTGAAAGATTAGTCTTGTTTCATTTCTTTCTTTGTTATAGATCCTGAGACCTTGACTCAAGTAGATGGTCTGGCTGGTTGGAACTGGAGAACAAACCTTACGGTCAGAAGATGAATGTTCCAGAAGTATCTAAGCAAACAGCATTAGAATCTACACCTTGGATACCAGCAGATGGCACCCTTCCAAAATTAATATATGTAGATCATGTGACTTCTTATGAGGACTTCTTTCAGAATATCTTACTGAAAAACCAGTTGTGCATCATTGGGCCTGAAGTTGCAGCCAATTGGGCAAGTAGGAAGAACTGGGTTATGTCAGATGGGAGTCCAAATTTTGCTTATTTGAAAGATCATTTTGGTGAGTGTATGTTTGTTAACATAATCCTCTTCCTCTACTTTCACCTCCCTGCTTCTCTGCCCATCCTCCTCCTCATACTCCCACTGCTAATATTTCTGCTACTGCTGCTGCTGCTACTACTACTACTGATACTCCTACTACTCTTCCTCCTCTCCCTCCACCTCTTTCTCTCTCTGTCTCCCCCCCCCCCCCCCCTACACCTTGTTAATCAATGAATGACAAAGCCCAAATATGATTATTATTGTCAACTGTCTGAAAAAGACCAGGTTATAATATTTAACTTCTGACCTGGTCACAGATCGGCACTTTACCAGAATCGTATACCACTAAACATAAAGTTAGAGATCTTTTTCCATATCCTGAAACATTTTGGGCATAAGGTGCTATCCAATAGTTTGATGAACCATTCGGCACTTGATTGGCGATGAGTTCAGTATCATGTTTGTATGTATTTTCCAGGAAATTTCTTGGTACCAGTGAGTTGACCTGGTAGCTGAGATAAGTTTATAAGAAAAACTTGCCTCCTTTGGGATTCAAATACATAGCCTCAGGGCAGATAGTCAAGTAAGCTAGCCACTGCACTAACATGGCTCCCCAAAATGATACTGCCAATAATTAAAAAATGGTTTAAAGGTGAGAGGATCGACTTCATTGCACCGGGTTTGATCCCATATGGCTGCCAAAAGTATCGCACAAAGCATGAACTCCACAGCTTCAGCAATGACCTCCAGGAGTCTCAGAGAAAATTGCACACATGAACTGAATGACAGAGTTTTAAATCAAACCAAGAACCTTCAGAACATGAGGCAGGCTTCTCACTTCACCAGGGAGACTCCCATATATAAAAAAAAAGAAATATAATTCGAAGTGACTTGTTGAAAAGCTGTAGATTTACTGACAGAAATAACTTGAATAATTCAAATCATCATTTGCCGTGTCGTTAAGCGGTCACAGTTCACCATGTCACATGATCACCAGACATAGATCAGCTCTGTGTTCCTGTCCTGATTATGACACATGGTCCAGCGATACGGATTGATATCTCACTTCTGGTCCCCAACATAGAGGATAGGCAGTTGAGCTGTTAAGGCCTTTGGAGTGTTTTGCTTGTGGCTACGGTTCACTTTCGCATTTTCCTCATGTTGGACTGGTAGTGCATGGTTTTGCTGCCCTGCTACTGAGTTGAGTGCGTGGAGCGACACTACAAGCTATGAAATTTGTGTGGAGTGCTTTTACATCTGCCCGCAGTTGTTTGTAGCGTGAACTGTATAGTAAGAAAAATGGCGGGCGACCGGTCGCTAAACTAACGGGGTTGCCTTATGCAGTAATGTGTGGCTGCTGTTTTTCTTGTGACTGCCACTTCCATCGGTGATAAACTGCATTTCTCATGGCAGACTTTTGTGTTGGTATTCTGGCAGCGGCATTATGCATAGTTGTGATGAAATCCACTGTCGTTAACATCAGATGAAAAAAAAAAATTACAGAAAACAGTCTGTGTTCACAGCTGCAAGTTGTTGACTTCTAGTCGGTGAGATCAGGACACCCGCGGGACTCTGTGAATTCCCCGACATCAAACGAATGGCGGCTTTGTCACCACACGACAGAAAGTTGTAGGCTTGTTATTGTGAACATTGGGAAAATGCAGGAACTCGCTGCCTTGTTTTGGGTTGTCAGGACAGGGGAGACCACTGGTGACATTGATTAAACAAGGGAGATAAGATCTTATTCTGAAATGGATTATCTGCCCCTGAAACCATCTGATGTATTGACATCAAAGGAACGTCACGTGAACAATTCAAGGCTCTTTGTGACAAAAACATGATTTGTTTTGGCTAGTGTAACTCAGAGAGTTGACGTGGGCAGAAGTGATAGCTGGCTCGATTCGTGTGGAATAGAATCGCCTGTGTTCGGTTTCGCTTAACATGTGTCTTCTATGGCAAATGGTGTATTCGATTCAGAGATTGAGTCAGGACGGCATAAGGTATTTTATAGATTGCATCTAGCTATAAATAATGTTGAATAGCTTAGAAATATAGTTAGAACTATATCATAGTGTTGTTGCATTGTGGTTAGGTAGTCAAGGAATATCAGCGACAATAGGCAGTCGCATTGTTAAGATTAACTAGTGTAAGAAGGCAGGTGGCTCCGCTGATGGGGAATAGTGAAATGGGATGATATTTGGGGAGATTGGGGATGGGGAGAATGTCCAATGGTGGGATCTTCCAGTGAGGTCTGCTGGGGGTCTACACTTTACATTTTGCTCTGTCCTGGTCTTAACCCACCGCAGACCGGAGTGAAGAGCTCCTCTGCCCATGACAGAGTTGGTTCACTGTCATGTATCTGAGTGAGGATGTCAGCCTATCCCCATCCAATGGAGGTCAGGGACAGATGCTCTCACCAAGTGTATGGTTTTCTCTTTTACAGGTTCCCTTAGGTCACTCAAGTCACTGAGAATGGAGACTGTCAGAGTCCAGAAAGGGGACATTGATGCAGTGACATCGTTACGCCTGCCAGGCGACTTTGCTCCCAGTAGGGACGCAGTAACTTCGTTACGCCGCCAGGCGAATAGTGGTTACCGGCCTGCAAGACTGCTGGCTGACAAGCGACCAGCGGTCAAGCAAGGACGACGCTAAACGCACGCATGCCTCGTGACGTCACCTGAGGTGAGAGGCGAGTTGCGAGTTAGCGGCAGACAGCTCTGGGACTTCGACTCGGACAGACGTGTGCAGAGAGAAAGGCGTTGTGTGGTATCTGTACTGAAAGTCGAGTGTCTGGACATCTTGAGTGAGACTTGTGAGCTGTGTGTAAGTGTATTGAAGTATCGAGTATATATTGTTGTGATCATCGTTCTGTATTTGATATGTGAATAAATCCATAGAACGGTGTGTCGTTGAGTCTTACGTCAAATCACGTTGTACTTGTACTGTCCCACACTGTTAGGTTAGCGAGCCAAGTTTAAGACCCTGACAAGTGTGGACGTGGTGGCATTCGTCCGGCTTTAAAATGAACGTGTTTATGTGAGTAACGATTTAAAACTAGAGTTTGTGTACTTATAATTTTTGTCAAACTTATAGTACATGTATTGTGATCATGGAAGGCTCATTTTGATTATTAACTACATTATCTAAACATGTGTAAGACCATTTGTAAACGTACAGTGCATACATATTGTTTGTTCTTGTAAGCGTGTAAAACATTTGTGATTCGTAAACTTGTCACCGTTTTGACCTTGTCGACATTGTGATCTTGTCGCCATTTTGACCTTGTCGCCATCTTGTAAACTTGATGTCTATGTCCTTACTGAATGTCATCTTGATGTAAGTGATGTGTCATCAATGTTGTAGAGTGTTGAGATACATGTAGATTGTCTTTGTGAAGTGAGTTGTCGGAAGCAAAAAGTTTGGAAAGAAAGTGACTTGTGTTTTGTAAAAAAAAAAATTGTTGACAGACAAACTTACGACCTACAACTACACTCGACGCCATACAAACCTAATCAACACTTAGTGACAAGCAGGCACACACCAACAAATAGACGCTAATTTATTTTCCTCCAAAATAAAGCAGGTTTTTCCGTACCATCCGAAACCTTGCCGTAGAGGTCATTTGTGTTCTCGAAGTAATGACCCTACAGTTCCTAGCCCGATTTCCAACCATTCTTCACCGCATCCAGGGCACTTGAGTATATTTTTCTTTTTCTATACTTTAAGGAAGCAATTTGAGGCACGTGTTGTCAGTAGAAATATATTGTAAATTGTTCATTACTAACCACTTATAACATATTTCGTGTGGCTGGTATTTCATTGACATTTTTCATCATGTCTTCATTATTTGATTTCATCGATATGGGGCTAAAATTACATTTAACAGGTGATGAATTGACAAAATGGAGTGAGAACAAATACTCTGAATACCTACTAGTA
The DNA here is from genome assembly GCA_014155875.1 of Cepaea nemoralis. NCBI lineage: Eukaryota > Metazoa > Mollusca > Gastropoda > Stylommatophora > Helicidae > Cepaea > Cepaea nemoralis. The sequence goes on along the minus strand of JACEFZ010004774.1, from coordinate 969,462 downwards.
CAGGAAAAAGCTAATGAACGCGAAGAAAGGGCAGCTGAAAGGGCCGCCAAGCAAATAGAGGCAGAAACAGCTTTAAAGCAAGCAGAAGTCGCTGCAAAGACAAAGCAAGCTGAGATAGACAGTGAACTGAAGAAGGCAGAAATAGCAGCTCAGAGTAAGAGAGAAGAACTGGAGTTACAGTTGAAGATAAAACAACTTGACACTGAGACTGCAATTAACAAAGAGTTTAAGAAATCTGAGAGACTGGAGAAAGAAAACCAGTACAAGAAATATCAAGGTATTGTACGTAATTATACCTCGGGTGACTGCATCGCAGCCTTTACCCAAAATTTTGAAACTTTAATGGAACATTACCAAGTTCCACTGTCTGAATGGAATATTGTGTATATGAGGAGTTTGTCAGGGGAACCTCTTAAAGTCATTGAAACCATCCCCAAAGACCTCAGAAAAGATTACCATTATCTGAAATCTAAGATTATGGCACATTTTATGTTAGATGAGGCAGGTTACAGAGAACAATTCAGTAAGTTGAGCCCAAAACCGACTCAAACGTTCTCTGATTACCTCTGCTTAGTCCGAGATATATTCACCAAATGGACTTCAGCAGCCAAAATTGACAAAAATTATCAGAAATTAGAAGATCTGATCATTAGAGACAAAATTGTATCATCTATTCCTTCAGCATTTTCTAAATTTTTGTTAGAGAATGAATGCACTAGTGTGGATGAGATTGAGAGACGGGGTTCGGCGTACTACACAGCCAACAAACATTGTTTTGCCACTGAAGCTACTGACATTAACTTTGTAGCAGCGGCTAACTATGACAAACTATGTGTATTCTATGGCATATGTGTATTTATTTGTATTTTGATAGAAATGTACATAACAATAGAAGGGTCGACTCTGACAAGGTTTAAATATTAACCCATTATGTATATATATGATACATGAAAGATGACATCTTTCATGAATTTGCCGGGGGAGCGTGTCAGAGTCCAGAAAGGGGACATTGATGCAGTGACATCGTTACGCCCGCCAGGCGACTTTGCTCCCAGTAGGGACGCAGTAACTTCGTTACGCCGCCAGGCGAATAGTGGTTACCGGCCTGCAAGACTGCTGGCTGACAAGCGACCAGCGGTCAAGCAAGGACGACGCTAAACGCACGCATGCCTCGTGACGTCACCTGAGGTGAGAGGCGAGTTGCGAGTTAGCGGCAGACAGCTCTGGGACTTCGACTCGGACAGACGTGTGCAGAGAGAAAGGCGTTGTGTGGTATCTGTACTGAAAGTCGAGTGTCTGGACATCTTGAGTGAGACTTGTGAGCTGTGTGTAAGTGTATTGAAGTATCGAGTATATATTGTTGTGATCATCGTTCTGTATTTGATATGTGAATAAATCCATAGAACGGTGTGTCGTTGAGTCTTACGTCAAATCACGTTGTACTTGTACTGTCCCACACTGTTAGGTTAGCGAGCCAAGTTTAAGACCCTGACAGAGACCTTAGTGCAGGCAGTTAGTCAGCAACTTTTGCACTGGGCCCATGATGAAAGGGGTTTAAAGGAACAATCGTGAGAGTATTTATTAAACGTCACACGTTCGCAGAATACTAGAGATTGTTTTCTCCGCATCAATTTGGAGAAGGACCAATCGTGAAATTAATGCTTCAAACATCACATGTGAATAGAACAAGAGAATCGTTTTTTTTTTACACCACAATGGAAAAGTCCAGTGGGTATTATGTTTTCACACGACAGGTGAAAAGACTAATAGGTACAGTTTTTCCACATCACATGGGAATAGAACAGTATAAACTGATTATGATGTTATTAAAACAGTGACCTTGTGAGCAATAGAAACTTTAGACAGGAATTACATTTAATTCAAGGAACAGTATTTTCGTGTCCTCACTAGACAAGGATGTTATAAGTCGCAGAACAATAGGGACATATAATAACGGTGTGTGATCCAGGCAGGATCAGTGTTAAACTGTGACTAGGTATATGAGTGATCAAGCAGCGACCGGTGGAAGTCTACATCTAGCAGGAGGGACACATTCCTTGGTGAGAGTAATGTGGACTGAATGAAGATGTGGTGTGATCCTTTCCGGGATGATCGGGCTGGGCTCTTCAGCTACTTGGTCTAAGTTTGCACATACTAGAATATTCGACACACAGTCTACACATTACACACACACACTTCTCACACACATACTCTTTGCTTAATAAATTATTTTGTATTTATTTGTTAAAGCTAGAGTTGTGGAGTATGTTGTGTTGTAGAGGAGAGAGAGGGGGCATGATCTATGGGTGAGTGAGAGTAAGAAAGAGGTGTTTGCAGACCGACGGAGTTTTGTGGACGGAGTCTGGTGGTTTCTCTAGGACAATAATATTGGGTTTAAAAAAATGTGGGTGTTGATTCCCCTCACTCCAGGGACGACACTAAAGTAAGAAAGGAAAACTTACGACAATAGTATTAGTATACCTGTGCAGGCTGTTGGTTTGTCGAGACTCCTGTCTGTTCCACTTTTTACATGGGTCAGTGAGGAGCATTTTGTGTGATATTCACTGGCACAGGAACAGAGCATAATGGGGCGACCCTTTGCTGTGTAGTTGGAACCACGACTGACTAACTGGATTTATATCTTTGCCATCTCCATGCTCTTTTCTGATTAATTTAGCCAGAATATATAACTTACACTTTAGCATAAGTAAAACACTACACATGACTATGTTCAAAAGGGCACTGAAGATTATGACTTTAATAAACAACAAAATCCAATATCTGAAATAGTGATAGATTGTGTACATCATAATTATAACCTAGAAGGGTTGAACAAGTTGTTATAAATATAAATACCAGAAGAAACATAAACACACATGTTTATTGCATGTGTTCTAGGTAAGTCGGGGACTCCAGTGATAATACAGATATTAACAGAAGAAGAAACATGAACACACATGATACAAGAACAAACATGAACACACATGATACAAGAAGAAACATGAACACACATGATACAAGAAGAAACATGAACACACATGATACAAGAACAAACATGAACACACATGATACAAGAACAAACATGAACACACATTTGTGTGTGTGTGTGTGCTTGCTTGCTTTGAAATCAAGCGTAGTCCATACACACTAATTACAGTAGTGATGAACTGAATTTTGTGTGTGGATTAGCTTTCCCTATTAACAGTGTCCCTCGCCATCAGATGAAACAACTCCGACTTCAGAGGTACTTGTAATTTACGTCCCCAAGTCAAGGACGACGGGTCAGAATTTTAGTCCAGCTGTCCGGTGTAGAGGTTGAACCGCTAACCCCAGCATCAGCACATCAATTGTTTAAGAACACGCATTCTTACCCATTCGGACCTGCTTGAACACACATAATACAAGAAGAAACATGAACAAACACAATGCAAGAAGAAATATGAACACATATAATACAAGACAAAACATGAACATACATAATACAAGAAGAAATATGAACATACAAAATACAAGAAGAAATATGTACAAACGAAATTCAAGAACAAGCATGAACACACACATTACAAGAAGAAATATGAATGTGCATAATACAAGAAGAAACATGAATGCACATAATATAAGAAGAAACATGAACACACATAATATAAGAAGAAACATGAACACACATAATATAAGAAGAAACATGAACAGTCATGATACAAGAAGAAACATGAACACTCATGATACAAGAAGAAACATGAACACTCATGATACAAGAAGAAACATGAACACTCATGATACAAGAAGAAACATGAACACTCATGATACAAGAAGAAACATGAACACTCATGATACAAGAAGAAACATGAACACTCATGATACAAGAAGAAACATGAACACTCATGATACAAGAAGAAACATGAACACTCATGATACAAGAAGAAACATGAACACTCATGATACAAGAAGAAACATGAACACTCATGATACAAGAAGAAACATGAACACTCATGATACAAGAAGAAACATGAACACACATAATACAAGATCAAACATTAACACACATAATACAAGAAGAAACATGAACACTCATGATACAAGAAGAAACATGAACACTCATGATACAAGAAGAAACATGAACACTCATGATACAAGAAGAAACATGAACACTCATGATACAAGAAGAAACATGAACACACATAATACAAGATCAAACATGAACACACATAATACAAGAAGAAACATGAACACTCATGATACAAGAAGAAACATGAACACACACAATACAAGATCAAATATTAACACACATAATACAAGAAGAACTACTAGTCAACTAGTCCGTCAGGGCTGCGTGCTGTCACCCTATTTGTTTAACCTGTACGCCGAAAATATAATGAGAAATGTAAGAGATGATATAAACAGGGAGCTATATGATGCCCTAAATATCGGCGGTCATGACATACCAGAGATTCGATATGCTGATGATACAGTATTACTATCCACAACACAGAATGGCATGGAAAACCTAATAGCCTCAACCCAATTGAATAGTGAAAATCACAACTTATATCTTAACATAGCAAAAACAAAGATAATGCATACAGATAAAACTACCATGGAGAAAGAAATATACATTAATGGGGAAAAATTGGAGGTGGTGGAAAATTTTGAATATCTTGGGTTATTAATTACCAACAACGGGGAAACAATGAAAGAAATTAAACGGTGACTATCAATTGCTCTTCAAAGACTAAAACAGCTGAATAAATTATGGAGTGGGACAGACAGAACTATAAAAATTAGATTTTTAAGAGCATGCATCTTTCCCATTGCAACATACGCCTGTGAGACATGGACACTTACTAAACAAGCTGAACAGCGCATAAACGCCTTTGAATATAAATGTTATAGACAAGTTCTAAAAATATCTTGGGTAAAGAAAAGAACAAATGCATCCATACTTCAAGAGTTGAATATTGAGGAGGGTTGGCTATTAAAGACGATAAAACAAAGAAAATCTATAAAAAAACAAAAGTTTGGAGAGAACAATAATGGAAGGGTATATGCCTGGGAAGAGAGGAAGAGGAAGGCCAAAGAGAAGATGGGTGCAGGATGTGGCGGATGATCTCCAGATGGGTGTATCAGACGTGGGACATCTTGCTTATGATCGAGAGGTTTTCCGGAAGGTTGTTATGGGAGCGAGGTTCTGCAAAGGACATGCTACTGAATGAATGAATACAAGAAGAAACACGAACGCACATAATACAAGATCAAACATTAACACACATAATACAAGGAGAAACATGAACTCACATAATACAAGAAGAAACATGAACACACATAATACAAGGAGAAACATGAACACACATAATACAAGAAGAAACACGAACGCACATAATACAAGAAGAAACACGAACGCACATAATACAAGAAGAAACATGAACACACATAATACAAGGAGAAACATGAACACACATAATACAAGAAGAAACACGAACGCACATAATACAAGAAGAAACACGAATGCACATAATACAAGGAGAAACATGAACTCGCACAATACAAAAGCAAACATGCACACACATAATACAAGGAGAAACATGAACTCGCACAATATAAAAGCAAACATGCACACACATAATACAAGGAGAAACATGAACTCGCACAATACAAAAGCAAACATGCACACACATAATACAAGGAGAAACATGAACTCGCACAATATAAAAACAAACATGAACACATATAATACAAAAACAAAAATGAACACACATAATATAAGAAGAAATATGAACACACATAAAACAAGAAGAAGCAAGAACACACATAACAAAAGAAGAAACATGAACACACATAATTCAAGAAGAAACATGAACATACAATTTGACTGAATATGACTGCTGTGACAATACAGATATAAATACAAGAAGAAAAATGAACATACATAATGCAAGAAGAAACATGAAGACATATAATACAAAAAGAAGCATGAACACACATAATACAAAAAGAAGCATTAACACACTTAATACAAAAAGAAACATGAACACACATGTATTGATTGCATATATTCTAGGTGAGTCAGTAGCTCCGGTGGCAGACTGTAATTCAGAAGAGTTTTGTGCTCATCCTAAAACGGAGATGGCAGTCAAGGAATACTTAACCTATTGGCAAAGCTTCAGGTCTCAGGATGATACTCAGAGCAAGACATGCCTTTACCTCAAAGACTGGCACCTGACCAGGTGAGATGGATGAAGATGTTAACATCTATTTCTGTCTCTATCACTGTCAGCCAGTCCTGGCTGTGGAAAGTTGAGAATTGGCAGCTGTGACATGAGTGACCGCCACTTGAAGAGGTCTCAAGACTTCCAGAGCTGATCTAGATCTGTTGTCCAGGGCATGCAGGGGTTTTTAGAAATGAGAACTGTTACTTGCTGGTAGCCTCTTTTTCTTCATTCCTTTGCATCAAATAAATTGTCTCCACCCCTAAACCGGTATTAAGTTTGATTTAACAATTGACTTCTTGTTCAGAAAGCCATGGCAAACTACTGCATGTACATACGCCTAGAAAAATCAACCTGGGGTTGATCACAAAGGCCTGCAAAGGATATGCAACTATATGACACATGATGATGATGATGGTCCCAGTTGACACAAAGAAGATCAAAATCTTTGTCAGAGTATTAAAAGAACAACCATATTGTCCACAGGCAAAACTACATGGCAGTCAAAATCATTGGCACTTTGCCATCTTGGCAGACTTTGTTGCAATGTGCTTCAAACAAGGCATAATAAGTATAACCCATGGCTGTAGCGAATGTGACTGATCAGACCAATTCACATGGTAAATGTTCGTCCACAATTATGTACCATCTGACGTCTCATACGCTGTGTGTGTGTGACCTACCTGCAATCATTTTATTCTTTGTCTTTATTTCATTCCTGATCTTTACCCTTCATCCAACGCATTGAGGTCAGGCAACCAAAAATTACAACCAATAATTGGTTATTAACTGCAAACATCACACTGTTATTATCTTGGTTCTATAATTAATAAAATGTGGACTATTGAGAAGTGGTCAGAAGAAATCTGGCATAACAAAGCAGCAGTTAAATAGTATTAAGAATCTATGACACAATGTCAGCAAACAACTACATGTAAATATTGTGACAACGTGCATCTTGTGGATGTGAATCATGGATGCCTTCACAAATTCAAAACAATTTATTCCCTCGGTGGGTAAATTTAAACAGAGATGACATAATCAATATATTGTACGATTTCTTGCCTGGCATATGTCAATGGCTATGTATTTAGTATTTCAGTCAACCTATTATTTGTTTATTCACTTCATTTGATTTTTAACACTGCAGTATGTATGCAGAGTGGTAAAATATGCCAGGCGAGAAATCTTCAATATATTCTTTATGGCATCTAAACAAAGATCTACACCTTTGCTTTATTGACGACACAAAGGCTTTCAATAAAGTGAGACATGTCGACATGATAAGGATGCTTGAAGATCTACAAATTGATGGAAAAGACCTTAGACTTGTAAAAAACATATGTTGGAATCAACAAGTTGCCATAAGAATTGATAATGAAGTAGGTCAATATCAGCCTATTAAGAGAGGGGTGAGACTGGGATGTGTAATGTCTCCAGATCTTTTTTTCCCTGTACAGTGAAAATATTTCAGAAATACAGAAGATATGGAAGGAATCAACATTGGGGGATGAAACATCAATAACATTAGATATGCAGATGATACAGTCTTGATTGCAGACAATGAACAGGACCTGCAACATTTAGTAGATGCGGTTGTTGCTCACAGTGAACAACTAGGGTTAGAATTGAATTGTAAGAAGACACAGATTATGGTCGTCACTTGGAAGGAAGAAATACCACAATATAATATACAAGTAAATGGCGTATTCTTAAACAAGTGAATCAGTACAGCTATCTCGGAACAGTCATAACATCTGATGGGAGATGCCTTGAAGAGATTAGAACAAGAATTGCCATTGCAAAAAGGTAGCCTTTTGCAAGATGAAAAACATACTGACCAATAAAAAGATATCAAATGAAATGAGAAAAAGAGTGTTGAAGTGCTACATAGAACCTGTACTTTTGTAAGGATGTGAAGCATGGACAATGAGCAGACAAGCTGAAAAACATCTGATGGCTGTGGAAATGTGGTTTCTGAGGAAAATGCAAAGAATACCATGGACAGACAGAAAAACCAATGAACAAGTCCTACAAGAAACAAATGAAGATTGTAAACTGAGAAGAGATGAATTGGAGAACTTGGTGACAACTGGCAAGATCGAAGGGAAGAGACCAAGGGGAAGACCAAGAAGTAAATACCTGGATGGCTTAGCCATGTGGCATGGCCGAGACAGGAACACAGAGATGATCCACGACTCTGGTGATCAAGTGAGATGGCAAAATATGACTGCCCACACTTATCGGCATGGCACATGATGGATGGATGTATCTTTGTTTATATTTCACAAATATGTGCCAGGCCAATAGCTACAGGCAGTCATGACTGCCGTCTCATGCTCACATGAGTTTTAGATCAGGCCTGTGTTCTTGTCTTGACTTATCATGTGGTCAAGTCATCCAATTGTTGTGTGAATTGTTGAATCATCATATTCTAGGCATCTTTAAACCAAGCCTGTGATTGCTTTATTTTCTTCTTGGCAGTGACAATACTGATAGGTAACATTATCCATTGTCTGTATAAATAGATCCTCTGCATTTTTATCCATTGTCTGTTTAAAAAAACCATCTGCATTTTTATCTATTGTCTGTATTAAGAGATTCTCTGCATTTTTATCCGTTGTCTGTCTAACGAGATCGTCTACATTTGGATCCATTGTCTGTATAAAGAGATTCTCTGAATTTTCATCTGTTGTCTATATAGAGGGATCATCTGCTTACTATTGTAAACTTGAGACCACACCCAACAACTATTTATTGGCTGTTCTTAAGCTGAATCCACGCCTGCTCCCATGGTTTCATGTTACCCACATCAGACATCAGGGCCCTTTGGGATCATGTGTATAGTGCAGAAGACCAGATAATCAGCACTGCCTGGAGGGAATGGTGCTGCAGGGAATGATCAGAGGATTTGTCCGACACACCCAGGACTCCGAAGAAAGGCTAGGTGAACACATAATCAGACTGCTACTGGTACCATTAGTATTGGGACTCTTCACTGGCTGTTGCAGATGAGGATGGAACATGTAGGGAATGTCTGGATTGCTGTGATGTCAATTCTAGACTCAACTCAACCCAGGTTGGAGGGAGGGGTAAAACAAGTGCTAAATCTTGCCCTAGTTGTCCTGTAGGCTTGCTGAGGGAAGAGAACTAAGGGCACTGGATGATGATGCTTTCACTTCATTGTTTCAAGTAGCACGTTTTGCGTTATATATTTATGCATCTAATTTGACCAATCATATTCAATTTACTCAGAGATTTCCCTGGCTACTCTGAATATCAAACACCGATGGTTCTGTGCTCTGATTGGATGAATGAATTCTGGGATGTGTGGGAAGACAAAGGGAAGACAGATGACTACAGATTTGTGTACATGGGTCCTGCGGGTTCCTGGACCCCGTTTCATGCAGATGTTTTGCAGTCTTACAGCTGGTCAGCCAATATCTGTGGTAAAAAGAAGTGGATATTTTTTCCACCAGGTTTGTTAACTTTTGAATTGTTGTCATAGTAACTGTCAAACTAATGTTGCCATTTTTAAGACTATGTTTGGAATCTTTCTCTTCTTCTTCTTCTCCTCCTCTTCTTCTCCTATTTAGAACCTTGGCTAAATACACCCAGGGCTCTGTATCCCATGCATATGGGCGTGTATGGATCATGCTGATGTTATTAGTGCCCTTAGAGAGATGTCGATAGCTGAAGATTTTGACGCCAGTGAATCCACATCATTGTCCAGATTGAGAGACTGGAGTAAGAATTGGCACAGCCAGACACAAGAGGCACATCTGGAGAATAAGGGGCCTCGTTAACCAACACAGAACTGGCACTATCAGTCACCAGACGCTTATGCAAATGTTGGGATGAGGATCTATGGACTTGTCCGGAGTGCAAGGGTGATACCCCAACAGATTACAGAACCCACGGCGTGTGTGTTCACTACTGTAACAGCAAAAATTCCAGCTCTTGGACTTCACTGGCAGAACCATTAACAATAACAGGAAGGGGGGGGGGGGGGGGGGGTGTGACGGAGGGTCTCTACAAGTATTGCCTTGTACTGCCTTTAAAACTAGAGCACTCTAATATATGTATCTAAACTTGAGTAAGATCTCAGTTTACTCCAGCAAAGTAAACAGCTGAAGATGGAGGAACTAGCCAAGAGCCAAGAGGCGCAACACAGCCTGCACAAACGCAATGTGTAATTGAAAGAAGACAATCACCGTTTGCCACCTGTCCATGGAGAATGTCTCTTTGAATACATCCATCTAACATGCACCATATGTGGCTGAGTCAGCACGTTCTGATGTGCTTGAGCAGCATGTACATAGTCGTTTGATCATGGTACGAGAGCTCAGTTCAGTTTATCATCATTGCTTAAAAGGTGGTCCAGTCCTCTTCACAGTAAATCCATCAGCATACAGTAGCTTACTGTGCCAGGCCAGTATAGATTGATGAGCTTTCAGTATTAGTCACTTCTTTCTGTCAACATTGGGGTATTCCTGTAGCATACAGCAGCTAACTTTGCCAGACCAGTATTGATTGATGAGCTGTCAGTATTAGTAACTTCTTTTTATCAACACTGGGATGTCTATGCAGAGAAGTGGTCAAGTTGCCTGCCTTGCACACTGAAGGTTATGGGTTTGTTGTCAGACTGCATTGCTCAGAACATGAGTGACATTTTTTTTGGAGACTCCACGGGCTTGTTGCTGGAGCTACAAAGTCCGTGCTTTGTGCAATGCTCTCAGTAGGTGTTTACTATTCTGTGGCGAAAGACAGAACCATATGGAGTAAAACCTGATGCAATGAAACCGATCCTCTAGCATTTAACCTGTAACAATTGTCAAGGATTCATGAATGTAGGCATTCTGGTTCTGTGCTGTGATTGGATGAATGAATTCTGGGATGTGTGGGAAGACAGATGGCTACATATTTGTGTACATGGGTTCCTGGACATTGTAAGATTGCTCTCCTGCTAGGCATGGATTGTCCAGGACCCAAAGATTATTGTTCTCCTGCTAGGCATGGATTGTCCAGGACCCAAAGATTGTTCTCTTGCTAGGCATGGATTGTCCAGGACCCAAAGATTGTTCTCTTGCCAGGGTATGGATTGTCCAGGACCCAAAGATTGTTCTCTTGCTAGGCATGGATTGTCAAGGACCCAAAGATTATTGTCCGTGACCCAAAGATTATTGCTTTCCTGACAGGCATGGATTTTCCATGACCCAAAGTTTGTTCTCTTGCCGGGCATAGATTGTCCAGGACCCACTATTACACTCAAGAGAGCTGACAACACAAAGATTTAGTTTCCAAGAGATATAGTTTGTACAATTTATATCAAGTTATTCAGTCTGAAAACTAGTAAAAAGTTTTTTAACAAATCATTCCATAATGAATCTAGCTTTGTGCAGCATTGATTTAAAAAAGAGTTTAAAAGGCTAGAGAGTCAGCTTCATTGCATTGAATTTTATCGCATACGGCTCCGTCTCTTTCCACAGGCCGACCTGCCAAAAGTATCACACAAAGCACAAACTCCATTGTTCCAGGAACAACCCCCAGACATCTCTGAGAAAATTGCACTCATGACCAAACGATGTAGCCTGTAATTGAACCCACAGCCTTTGAAGGCAGCATAACTACTTCGCTACGCAGACTCCCTAGATGCAAAGATTGTTCTCTTGCTAGAACAATGGACAGAGCTGAAGAAGTTTTCTTGCTGCCCACAATATATCACCAGATATGATTCTCGATGATTGCATTGCCATGGAGTGTCCATAGATGATAATAGTCAATGAATTAATTGTGTGTGTTTAAATCCCTGTTACTGTATATAAAATTACAATGAGCTTACAATGAAAACCTTAAATGTTTCTTGGGGGGGGGGGGGGGTGTTGGTGAATATATTCTGAAAAAGTAAATACAAATGAATCGTTTGTCAAAGAAGTCACCACTGCTTTCAACGGAAGTCCTTCAGTGTTGATGAAGTGCTTGTTTTCCGGTAGAAAAATTTACACTGTGGTCACTACTCGGTGTGCCTGACCCGGTCAGTCACAGAAGTCACGCCGTTTTGAAACTTCCTACTCCACTCATACACTTGCTGGACTGACAGGCATGCATCACCATCCTGGACCTTCATTCGCTGATGAATTTCTATGGGTTTCACCTTTATACTGATTTTTTTTTAAAAAATGGATAACAGAACGCTGCACCTCTTTGGTGTATGTCAAAAGTGGGGCGGCCATCTTTAAACTGTCATGATGACACGTTCATCTGCATTGTGATGTCACATGCTTAACATTCTTGACATTCTTAACAATAATATTGACAGGTTACAAGACAATGGCATGGTTATAGTAATTTCTATCACACATTTAAGGTTGTCATTTGAATCCCCCTCATATAACTTCTTGTTACAATCATCCTAGGAGCAGAGAACAGTTTGAAAGATAAACATGGCCATTTAGTTTTTGACCTTCAGTCAGCTGACCTTCAAGACTCGGCGAAATATCCAGAAGGCTCATCAGCTGTTGCTGCTGCCATCACTGTGATTCAGAATCCTGGCGAGATCATATTTGTCCCTAGTGGGTGGCACCATGAGGTTTTCAACATGGTCAGTTCTCTAGCATATTCACATAAGTTCCTAGATGAAAAGTTAATTGCTAATTGATATTTATAGCATACTCATATAAGTTATTAGCTGGAAAGTTCATTAGTAATTGATATTTATAGCATATTAACGTAAGTTTCTAGCTGGAAAGTTAGTTGCTAATTGATATTTATAGCATATTCACTAAGTTCATAGCACATATTTTTTTACATGATGATTAATTACTAATTGATATTTAAATATATTTACATCATTTTCTAACAGTAAGATTAATTGCTAGTTGATATTTATAGCATAGACACACAAGTTTCCAACAGTAAGATTAATTGCTAGTTGATATTTATAGCATATTCATACAAGTTTCCAGCTTTAAGATTAATTGCTAGTTGATATTTATAGCATATTCACACAAGTTTCCAGCAGTAAGATTAATTGCTAGTTGATATTTATAGCATATTTACACAAGTTTCCGACAGTAAGATTAATTGCTAGTTGATATTTATAGCATATTCGCATACGTTTCCAGCAGTAAGATTAATTGCTAGTTGATAATTATAGCATTTTCACGTAAATGATACTGAAAATTGCTGGTTGATAATTGTGACATATTCACATATTCATATAGTCACGACAGGAATATAATTTGCTCTTTTATATATATATTTAGTATACCACATAAATGATGGTAAAAATTGCTGGGTGACATTTATAGTATATTCGTATAAATCATAACAGGAAGATTAATTGCTAATTGGTATTTATTGCATATTCACATAAATCATAATAGGAATAGTAATTGCTAGTTGGTATTTATAATTGCATAAATCATAAAAGAAAGATACATTACTGATTGATATGTTTAGCATATTGATATACATTTCTAAAAGAAAGATAAATTGCTAGTTGATATGTATAACATATTCACATAAATCATAACATGAAGATTAATTGCTAATTGATATTTATATTCACATACGTTAATAATCGGAAGATTAATTACTAACTGATATTTATATTCACATACATTAATAACAGGAAAATTAATTACTAACTAATATTTATATTCACATACATTAATAACAGGAAGATTAATTACTAACTGATATTTATATTCACATACATTAATAACAGGAAAATTAATTACTAACTAATATTTATATTCACATACATTAATAACAGGAAGATTAATTACTAACTGATATTTATATTCACATACATCAATCCATCCATCATGTGCCATGCTGAAAAACGGGGGCGGTCATGACTCACCATTTCACTCGATCACCAGAGTCGTGGATAAGCTCAGTGTTCCTGTCTCGACCATGCCATGTGGCCAAGCTATCCAGGTATTTACTTCTCAGTCTTCCCCTTGGTCTGTTCCCTTCGATCTTGCCAGCTGTCACCAAGTTCTCCAATTCATTTCTCCTCATAACATGTCCCAAAAATTTTGACTGTCTATGTCTAATTTCTCTAATCAATTTATAATTTTAATTTTGTTTCCTGTAGTACTTGGTTATTTGTTTTTCTGTCTGTCCATGGAATTCTTTGTAGTCTCCTCAGAAACCACATTTCTACAGCCATCAGATGTTTTTCAGCTTGACTGCACATTGTCCAAGTTTCACATCCATACAGAAGAACAGGCTCTATGTATCCTCTCAACACTCTTTTTCTCATTTCAGTTGACATCTTTTTATTGGTCAGTATGTTTTTCATCTTGCTAAAGGCTACTTTCGCATCAGATGTTATGACTGCTCCGAGATAATTTTATTGATTCACTTGTTGAAGAATATTCCCATTTACTTGTATATTACATTGTGGTGCTTCTTTCTTCCTAGTGACAACCATAATCTGAGTCTTTTTACAATTTAATTCTAACCCCAGTTGTTCACTGTGTGCAACAACCACATCTTCTAATTGTTGCAGATCCTGCTCAATGTCTGCAATCAATACTGTATCATCTGCATATCTAATGTTATTGATGTTTCGTCCCCCAATGATGATTCCATTGATATCTTCTACATTTCTGAAAATATTTTCCTGTATAGGGAAAAAATATCTGGAGACATTACACATCCCTGTCTCACACCTCTCTTAATAGGCTGATATTGTCCTACTTCTTGTCAATGCTTATGGCAGCTTGTTGTTTCCAATATATGTTTTTAATAAGTCTAATGTCTTTCCCATCAATTTATACGTCTGCAAGCATATCTACCATGTTGACATGTCTAACTCTATTGAAAGCCTTTGTGTAGTCATTAAAGGAAAGATGTATATCTTTGTTTACTTCTATAGAACATTCAATAACTGATTACAGCATATACACAGCATTTACTGTACCCTTTCCTTCTACAAACCCACATTTTTCTTCCCCTCTTTCAGGTTGTATTTTCTTTCTCACTCTTTGCATGATAACTCGTAGAAAAATCTTCGTGATGTGACTCATTATACTAATTGTTCTATGTTGATCACATTCCAAGGCTCCTGATTTCTTTGGGATTGCAATAAATACAGAATTACATAATTCAGAAGGTATATAATGTGTTCAGCAGTCTGGTGATTTGATTTAGTCCATTTTCATCTAAAGCTTTAATCATTTCTGTTGTGATGTTATCTGAACCGGGGGCCTTGCCAGCTTTCACATTAATAACAGGAAGATTTATTACTTACTGATATTTATAATCACATACATTAATAACATGAAGATTAATTACTAACTGATACGAGGCGGCTTCAAATGAAAACCTTAAAGGTGTTTTTGTTTTGTGTTATGTGTGAATATATTCTGAAGAAATAAAGAACAAATGTATCATTTTTCAATGTAGTCACCATTGCAATAAATTCAAGTCCTCCAGTGCAGATAAAGTGTTCGGGTTCCTGTCGAAAAAAAATTATCTTGGTCGTGTGTGCACTACCTGCTCTTCTTCAGACTGAAAAGTTTTGAAACTTCCTATTCCACTCATATACTTGCTGAACTGACAGGCATGCATCACCATACTTGACTTTCATTCGCCAATGAATTTCTATAAGTTTCACCCCTTCACTGATCCAAAAATGGATAACAGAATGCTGCTCCTCTTTGGTGCATGTCAAAAGTGGGATGGCCATCTTTAAACTGCCCTTATAACATCACTGTGTTCATCTGCACCATGAAGCCACGTGCTCAACACTATTGACATCATTAACAACAATATTAACAGATTAATATTGGCATGGTTATTGTAATTTCTATCATACTTTTAAGGTTTTCATTTGAAACCCCCTTGTATTTATATTTACATACATTAATAACAGGAAGATTAATTGCTCACTGATATTTACATTCACATAATTTCTAACAGGAAGACACTGTCTCTGTCAACCACAACTGGATTAACGGCTGCAGCGCCCATCTCAGCTGGGGCTACCTGAAGAATCGTTTGCTGGCAGTTCAGAAAGAAATTGCGGACTGTAAGAATATGGAGGGGTGGCACCAACAGTGTCAGGTAAGGGCTGTAAAATTCTCATACTCGTCAACTTGCACAAAGGAGCTATAGCATGTAGTTTTTCTACAATTTTAGTTGTTGTGTGAATTTATTAAACAGTACAAGTTAAATTGTATGGCAGTAAATCTTGGAGTGTAAATGAACAGATTAGGAAGAACTTGGCTCCTGAGTAGAATGTTGCAAATTCCATGGACTGCCAAAGTAACTAACAATGATTGGGTGAAAAAAGCTAATGAAACTAGAACATTATATACAACAATATAAAATAAAACAAAGTAATGCAGCTTTACAGAACAGAATTACGAAACAATATAAGGATGTTGCGGCAACCAGCCTTCATCAGCAAAGAAATACACACACAAAACAGAACATCTAGTCACGGAGAAGACCCTCCGGTGACTACATTAAGGCATTAGGACAGGATGTGAAGAATAAAAAGATGAAAAAATGAGAGCAATGAAGAGAAAATGACAATTAGAAAAAAAAATGTTGCTACTTATCTCAGGATCTCAGGCTGTGATACTAACATGAATGTCACCTTTATCCTCTCTTATACACAGCCGTGGGATTCTGTGGGTCATGGGAACCAGGGAGGGGGATGGTAATGGTTCAATGAAAATTCCAGGTAAATAAGTGGAAGTGGTACATGAAAATAAAGGGCACAAGGGTAAGGCGGGAAACCAGAAGCAATGGAGATGTGATGGTTGTTCGAAAATGAAAGCTAAGGAGTCCCAGTGGATGTCGTCCCTAGGTAACCAGCTCGAGGATCAAACACACATCCCATTAGACACTCTGACCTCTTGGGCACATACTCCTCTGTTACATTCATCATCATCATCGTCATCATCATCATGTATCTGACCCTTTGCAGAAATTTGCTCTTATCACAACTTGCTGTATATTGTCTGGTCTGGATCCCTTGCTGGTTCTCCTGCTCATACATGTTCATGCCCAAGGTATCTTCAGTGCCCTGTGTCCATCTTCATGCTGGTTGATCACTGTTTCATCTCCCAGCAAGCATCCTTCCCATCTCTGTTATTTTCTGACTCACATGGCATTTAATGTGGCCAAAGTATTTCAGCCTTTTATCAGCCAGTTGTCTTCACTGTTCAGATTTGGTAGAATGTCAGTATATTTCTTCTTCTTCTTTGTTCATGATATTCTAAGAACATTTCTCTTATATTTAAGTTAACATTCCAGATTTTCTTCTTCTTGGTTCATGATATTCTAAGAACATTTCTCTTATATTTAAGTTAACATTCCAGATTTTCTTCTTGGTTCATGATATTCTAAGAACATTTCTCTTATATTTAAGTTAACATTCCAGATTTTCTTCTTGGTTCATGATATTCTAAGAACATTTCTCTTATATTTAAGTTAACATTCCAGATTTTCTTCTTGGTTCATGATATTCTAAGAACATTTCTCTTATATTTAAGTTAATATTCCAGATTTTCTTCTTGGTTCATGATATTCTAAGAACATTTTTCTTATATTTAAGTTAACATTCCAGATTTTCTTCTTCTTGGTTCATGATATTCTAAGAACATTTCTCTTATATTTAAGTTAACATTCCAGATTTTCTTCTTGGTTCATGATATTCTAAGAACATTTCTCTTATATTTAAGTTAATATTCCAGATTTTCTTCTTGGTTCATGATATTCTAAGAACATTTCTCTTATATTTAAGTTAACATTCCAGATTTTCTTCTTCTTGGTTCATGATATTCTAAGAACATTTCTCTTATATTTAAGTTAACATTCCAGATTTTCTTCTTCTTGGTCCATGATATTCTAAGAACATTTCTCTTATATTTAAGTAAAAATCCCAGCTTTTCTTCTTCAGTGATTGAATATGTGGTATTTCATAGGAACAAAAACAAACGCAGAGGTTCTAGAAAAACTGGGAATGAAGAGACAGTTGATGAAAGAAATAAAGAGGAGGCAAGTGAAATATTTTGGCCATGTTAAACGACATGATACTCTTATAAAAACCATACTGGAAGGCAAGGTTGAGGGCAAGCAAGCAAGAGGTAGGCAACGATACAAGTGGGAAGATAACATCAAGAGATGAACGAATCTCAGCCTGACAGAATGTACAGTCAAGGCGAGAGACAGACAATGTTGGAGATCCAATGCCGTCAACCTTCATTGTGGAGATGGCACCTGATTGATTGATTGATTGATTGATTGTGAAAAGGCCAGTGACTCATCCATATGTTGCCACAGGAAAGATGCCAATTTGGACACATTTCACTTTGTTCGCTGACATTCTGCCATAGATTCTTAATTAGTGCAGCTCAGAAACAAGTTACACAATTTAAATATCTTGGAAGTATGATCACAGAAGATGGCAGAATACATAGGTACAATATAAATCAGATGATGTGGTGTATATATCAACTGTCACCCATACTCAGACATACAAATATATCTGTGTCCACAGAATGACAGGTTATAAATAGCACATTCACACCAGCTTTATGCTATCAATCTCAAACTTGGACATTATCCAAATCACACTTAAGCAAAATCAACCCGTGTGAGATGAGATGCTTGAGAAGATCTGCCAACTTAAATATCTGAGATCGAGTAAGGAATAATGTTAGACACACAGTGGGATCAACACCTTGTGCCACATATATTGAATGACAGAAGATCAAATGGTTTGGCCATCTCAATAGAATGCAACAACATCAACTACCAGAACAGGCCCTACATCAGACAAGATTTGATACGAGAGCAAGAGGATGCCCAAGAAGAAATTAGATTGATGACACCAAACACATTGTACAGTCACATGAAATGACACTATCCAGGGCCACCAATCAAGTGCTGGAATGCCAACTATTCCTCCCCACGACTCTTGACGACAAACGTGGAAGTAGATGATGATTTCTGTGGCAACAGTCAGTCCTCATTGTTGCTGATTATAAAACCATGATATTCAAAGTCTGGGATATTTTCATTTTCTTCAATGTTGAGAGTGAGTTTTGCTTGGCAAGTTGATTTGTCTATGTACATTATTATTATTATTTGTAAATGCAGTCTCAATAATGTGGATACACACTAGAAAATTGTTATTTTGTGTTTGTGATTATCCAGGTGATGCTGAAAGCAGACAGTGGCATAGATTATATCGACTTCTACACTTTTATGGCTTGTATAGCAACTCACAGAATCGCAGTGTTAAACAAGTATATAGAAGCACAGAGGACAGTAGATCCACAGAGCACATCAGATCCTCAGAGCACAGCAGATCCACATAGGACAGCAGATCCAGTCAACATTTCATATTCTTCCAGTGATATCACATCACCTTCATGTGACAAGCACAGACAAAGCAGAGATAGAAAAGATTATAATGATGAACAAACAGGTTCTGACTGTAACATGTGTCAAATGAAGCATGAAGATGATGCAGAAAGATTGAAGACTTGGGAGTGTCTTCATGCAGTTACCAACAACAAGCACACACTGAAGGCAGTTTCAGCTTTGGTAGACCAACTTGCCAAAGATGATCAACACATTCTGGGTGTCAAGAAGAATAATCACAGTTTTAACAAGTTTAGCATTCAACCCCAAAGAAAGACATGCAGCTGTGATAGCATAGATGCTCATGATTTGGGTTCACAACCGTTTGACAATAAGGGTCTGTACAAGCTTGCCCCTAGCTGTTGCAAAAGTGTTTCTGCAAGTAACCTGACTGGTCAGGTGTGTAGTTACCTGTGTTTGTTTAAAGGGACTTTGGTTAATGTGGCTGAGAAGATGTATCAACATGATGGTAGTATTCAGAAAAGGAGTGGAAGACCTTATGATGGTGTTGATGGTGGTGATGATGATTGTAACCATCAGCGCTGCCCACATTGGGCTCACACAGGACCTAACCTAGCCTTGTTTGACCTGTGCCGTGTCCTAGATATTGTGCAGGACATGAAGGACTGTGAAGAATTCAAGATTGCCGTGGAGGAGCAAGAAGGCAGAGATAGGATTTTGATTCCTCCTGCAGAGCTGGTTGTTCGGATTGAAAGTACAGTAAGATCAGTGATGCATGGTGCACCACGTACAAGATGCACACAGGAAAAGATAGTCTGATAGCTCGTACTGCCAGTGGGGGTTTGCAGTGTTACAGTTTCACATATCCTAGGTCAGGATATATGAGATGGAGTAACCACTTCCATCAGTGACCATCACAGTTAGCGGGGAGATACTAGAACAAGTAACAAGTTTCTCCTGAAACTAGAACAGGAACAAGTTTCTCCTATCTTGGACATGTAATAACATGGTTCCATTGCCCAGCTACTGAGTTAAGGGCGTGTGAGTTGTGGATTTTGTGTGGAATGCTTTAACATCAGCCCGAAGTATTTTGTATTGTGAACTGCATGTTCAGAAAAATGACGGACGGCCAGTTGCTGAACTAGCTGGTTTGACTTATGCAGTAATGTGTGTACAACTGCTGGTTTTCTAGTGACTGCTGCTTCCATCGATGATGAACTGTAATTTTAGTGGCAGACTGTTGTGTTGGCATTCTGGCAGCAGCCTTATGCATGTACTTGCCTGTGCATGCTGTTGGTTTGTCAGGACTGCTGTCTGTTCCACTTTTCACATGGGTCAGTGAGGAGCATTTTGTGTGATATTCACTGGCACAGGAATGGAGCATTAACGACTAATGTAATAACATATGATGGCAGAAGTGAAACAGAAATCAAAACGAGAACAGGAATTGCCAAAAATGCTTTCAACATCATGAAATCACTATTAAAATCTAGAGAGATTAACAACAAACTAAAAAATGAGAATTGTAAATGTTATGTATGGTCTACTATTTACTACACTACTGTATGGCGTGGAAGCCTGGACAATGAACGAGCAATTGAAAAGTCAAACAGAGACCCTGGAGATGTGGATATATACAAGAATATGTTGTATTTCACTGAAATAAAAACATTCAAATACAGAGATTCTTGAAAAACTGGGAATGAAAAGAGAGTTGATGAAAGAAAAAAAAAGGCAAAGGAAATATTTTGGCCATGTCAAAAGACATGATACTCTTATAAAACCATACTGGAGGGTGAGGTTGAAGACAAGTGAGCAAGAGGTAGACAGCGATACAAGTGGGAAGATAACATCAAGTGATGGACGTACAACAGTCTGGCAGAATGTACAATCAAGGCGAGGAACAGTGTTGGAGATCCATTGCGTCCAACCTTCGTTGTGGAGATGGAACCTGATTGATTGACTGACTCTTCTTTATAGCAGTGAAACCTGGTCAACTTACTCACACCAAGAGAAACGTTTAAACAGATTTCATATGCGGTGTCTGCGAAGAATACATGGTATTAAGTGGCAAGACAAAATCACAAATACTGAAGTATTGGAAAGATCAAGTTGTGTGATGGTATATTCCATGCTCAGTGTTCGTAGACTTAGATGGATAGGACACATTAGGAGGATGGACGATGGTAGAATACCAAAGGACAACTATTTTGGTGAATTACAGTTGGGTTAAAGATTTCTACTATAGTACAAAGATGTGTGTAAGTGGGACATGATTGACACAGGCATTGGTATTGCACATTGGGAGCAAATCACAGCTGATCGTGTTACATGGAGGGAAAAGATCAGCAATGGAATATAGACAAAGGAGAAAATTATTGCAGATAGATCACACACTGAGTG
>JACEFZ010004774.1:932500-942500 GCA_014155875.1 Cepaea nemoralis | reverse complement strand
TGTGTGTATGTGTGTATGTGTGTATGTGTGCATGTGTGCATGTGTGCATGTGTGTATGTGTGTATGTGTGCATGTGTGTATGTGTGTATGTGTGTATGTGTGTATGTGTGCATGTGTGTATGTGTGCATGTGTGCATGTGTGTATGTGTGTATGTGTGCATGTGTGTATGTGTGTATGTGTGCATGTGTGTATGTGTGTATGTGTGTATGTGTGTATGTGTGCATGTGTGTATGTGTGCATGTGTGCATGTGTGTATGTGTGTATGTGTGCATGTGTGCATGTGTGTATGTGTGCATGTGTGCATGTGTGTATGTGTGCATGTGTGTATGTGTGTATGTGTGCATGTGTGCATGTGTGTATGTGTGTATGTGTGCATGTGTGTATGTGTGCATGTGTGCATGTGTGTATGTGTGCATGTGTGCATGTGTGAATGTGTGTATGTGTGTATGTGTGCATGTGTGTATGTGTGCATGTGTGTATGTGTGTATGTGTGCATGTGTGTATGTGTGCATGTGTGTATGTGTGCATGTGTGCATGTGTGTATGTGTGCATGTGTGTATGTGTTGTATGTGTGCATGTGTGTATGTGTGCATGTGTGTATGTGTGCATGTGTGTATGTGTGCATGTGTGCATGTGTGTATGTGTGTATGTGTGCATGTGTGTATGTGTGTATGTGTGTATGTGTGTATGTGTGTATGTGTGCATGTGTGTATGTGTGCATGTGTGCATGTGTGTATGTGTGTATGTGTGTATTCGCTCACTTTAAAAACTCAAAGTCCAAACATGTGCTACTACTTCTAGTATACTGGACTGATATTTGCTTGTGGATTAGCTTTCCCTATTACCAGTTCCCTCGCCATCAGATGAGCCCACTCCATTTTCTGAGGTGCTTGTAATTTATGTCCCCAAGTCAAGAAAGAGAAGTCAACATTTTAGTCCAACTGTCCGGTGATGGGGGCTGAACTCACTACCTCGGTATCAGTACACCATAAGTTTAAGAGCATGCGGTCTTATCCATTCAGCTGTGCTGACCCCCAGTGGACCACGTAACCCCCAGTTTGACCCAACCTAATATACTAGACAGCAGGTCAGGTCTTAGTCAGATATGACTGAGCTACCGTATAACAGTAGACGGTACTACCTGGTTTCTGTTAGCGCTGAACGTTGGGCGGCGCTTACCAAACCCGACACCCCACATTGTGCCAACGGCTTCGGGCGGAAGAGCGCAATTGGGAGGGTACAAGCCTTACCCTGGTGTGAGGAAATGCAAGCTAAAGACAAAATGTCATGGCAGGGGCAGACCAGGCCCTAAGCCTTGGTTGGCGACTGGTCTAGGATCGAAGCTCCTACAGGCGGACAGTTAGAGCATTGCTTTGCTGATCCGGCAAGCTTCTGCAGCTTGTCTTGTTCCAGATGTAGGGGTGTTACCTTCCTCTGGAGTAAACTAGGTAGGCCGAGAGAGGGATCATGCTGCATGGGCAACACATGATCTCTATATTTTAGCCCAGGCTTTGTGCTATGGAGAGGCAATAACTCCATCCCTGGTCTTAACTGGTCTCGGAATCAAAGCGAGAGGCAACTGTTACGGGGTTATAAGTCCTTGTCAGTTGGCGTAGACATGGGGCGCCACGCGTTCCCTCTGATGGTGGGAGACACCTATAGGTGTCACTGATCAGCTACCGCCCGCCTCAAGCTGGGCAGCCCCCAGCCAATTGGGTGCTGATCCGCCACAGCCTGCCTGCTTCAATGGGTGCTTGGGGCTAGGACAAAATCTGAATCGCAGGCTGTAAAAACCAATGCACCAGGTACAAACAAAAATAAAAATAGAAACCTCAAGCTACGGCTTGCAACCTGGAACGTGAGAACCATGTGTCCAGGATTTTCCACTGACTTGACCAATATTGACGATGTGAGAAAAACGGCTGTGATTGATGCCGAACTCAATCGTCTAACATTGATATTGCTGGCCTGCAGGAGACTCGCCTCGCTGAGGAAGGGTCACTCAGGGAAAACAACTACAACCTTTTTCTGGAAGGGTAGAGGGCAGGCAGAAAAAAAGGCAACATGGTGTGGGCTTTGCAGTGAAGAATTCGCTACTGGGAATGATTGAAATTCCAGCAGGAGGAAATGAAAGACTATTATCCCTGCGCTTGGCAACCTCTTGTGGGTTTGCCACCATTATTACTGCATATGCACCGACACTCGATTCCTCTGATGATGTGAAGGATTCGTTTCTATGAGGAGTTAGACTCCGTGATCAAGGCAGTTCCAAAATCTGACTACATTTATATGCTCGGTGATTTCAATGCTCGTGTGGGCAAGGACTCGAGTTCATGGCCAGTGTGCCTTGGAAAATGCAACATCGGTCGCATGAATGAAAATGGGCAAAGGCTGCTGGAGCATTGCACCAGTAATGACCTATGTATTACAAACTCTTTTTTAAAACAAAAGAGATGCATAAGGTCACATGGAAAACATCCAAGATCCGGCCATTGGCACCAGCTGGACTTCATCATCACACGGAGACAACATCTGAACCATATATCATTGACTCGTAGTTACCACAGTGCTGACTGTGATACGGATCATTCTTTGGTTGTTGCAAGGGTTAGACTGAGACCAAAGAGAATCTACACAGCTAAACACAAATCTAGCCTCAGGATTAATATTATTAACACTCATGATCTGAAAAGTGCTTTCAGTTTCAACAGCAACTTGAAGACGCTTTCACTGATACACCAGAAAATTGTACAGTAAATGAAAAGTGGGGTCAAATTAAGGAAACTCTTTATAAAACTGCCGTAGGGGTTTACGGCACTGTGGATCATAAGAGGCAGGACTGGTTTGCGGCCAACAGCGAGACTCTGCAGCCCTTGATTGATAAGAAGAAGAAAGCTCTTTTAAGAAACAAGTGAAAGTAAACACTCTGAGTGAGCTTAGGCAAGCTAGGAAGGATGTGCAAAAGGCTGCCAGGCAGTGTGCAAATGATTATTGGATCAAGTTATGTGAGTCCATTCAAAATCGCAAGTGATAAGGGAGATATAAGAAGCATGTATGAATGAATAAAGAAAGCCTGTGGTCCAGTGATCAAAAGAAGTGCACCATTGAAAACCTTGACTGGAGAAATCATCACTGATAAGAAACAGCAGATGACAGATGGGTAGAGCACTATTTGGAGCTTTACTCAAGTGAGACCAAACTAGCGGATGATGCCCTCAACGCCATAGAGGCTCTACCAACTCTTGACCACCTGGACACACTTCCCACCATAACAGAAGTTAAGTGTGCTATAAATGAACTTGCATCTGGCAAGGCTCCAGGTAAGGATGGGATTCCAATAGAGGTTATCAGGAGTGGGCAAGACACACTCACTATACAGATCCACCAGCTAATAGAGCTATGCTGGCGTGAAGGACAAGTCCCACAGGATTTCAAAGATTCAAGCATCATAACACTGTACAAGAACAAGGGCGATCGGAGCGACTGCAACAACTATAGGGGTATCTCACTTCTGTGTATTGTTGGAAAAGTATTTGCCAGAATTGTTCTGCGCAGACTTCAAGTCCTAGGAGATCAAGTCTAACCCGAATCACAGTGTGGCTTTCGACAGAACCGGTCTACCACTGATATGATATTCTCATTGCGACAAATGCAAGAAAAATGCCGTGAACAGAATCAACCACTGTTTATTGCCTTCATCGACCTCACAAAGGCATTTGATTTGGTCAGTCGTGAGGGTCTGTTCAAGGCACTAAAGAAGATTGGCTGCCCACCAACTCTTCTGTCCATTGTGGAATCGTTCCACACAGGCATGAAGGGTATAATCAAGTTTGATGGTGCAACTTCTGAAGAATTTGAAATCAAGAGTGGAGTTAAGCAAGGTTGTGTACTAGCTCCCACCCTCTTTGGAATATACTTTTCACTTCTACTGAAATATGCATTTCGTGATCAGGATGGTGGTATATACATTCACTCACGCTCAGATGGCGGCCTCTACAATGCTCAGAGATTGAAGGCTAAGACCAAAATTAGGAGGGTACTGATCAGAGAGTTGCTTTTTGCAGATGATGCTGCAGTTACGACCCACTCTGAGGAAGAATTGCAATGTCTACTATCTGCATTCTCCAATGCTTGTTCTGAATTTGGTTTAACAATTAGCAAAAAGAAGACACAGATTATGTCACAAGGTGCACATGGGGTACCATCAATCTTTATTATTGACGACGCCGAACTAGAGATAGTAGACCATTTACATATCTAGGATCAGTGGTAAATAGCAAATTATCCTAGATCAGGAAATCAACATCCGGATTGGTAAGGCAGCAACAACAATGACAGGTTAAGAAAAAGAGTCTGGGAGAACAGGAAGCTTACTGCCAAAACAAAAGTCCTTGTCTATCAAGCCTGTGTCCTTAGTACTCTTCTCTATGGCAGTGAAACCTGGACAACTTACTCACACCAAGAGAACAACTTAAACAGCTTTCATATGCGGTGTCTGCGAAGAATTCTTGGTATTAAGTGGCAAGACAAAATCACAAATACTGAAGTATTGGAAAGATCAGGTTGTGTGACAGTTTATTCCATGCTCAGTCTTCGTAGACTTAGATGGATAGGACATCTTAGGAGGATGGATGATGGTAGAATACCAAAGGATATATTTTTTGGTGAATTACAGATGGGTACGAGATCTCAGGGTCGGCCTCTACTACGATACAAAGATGTGTGTAAGCGGGACATGATTGATACAGGCATTGATAATGCACATTGGGAGCATGTCGCCGCTGAACGTGTTACATGGAGGGCAAATATCAGAAATGGAATAAGTCAAAGGAGAAAATTATTGCAGAAAAGTCACACACCAAGCGTTTGAGACGTAAGATGGTGCATGATGGTGGAAATGACCACGTGTTCACATGCACCCACTGTGAACGGACATTTACAGCGCAAATTGGCCTTATCAGTCACACTCGCTACCGCCATAGTTAAAAGTTATTATGCCTTTTTAAAGCACAAACTATCGTCTGTCAAGACGGCAAGGTGCCAATGAATGAATATACTAGACAGTTTGTTGAATCGGTGGTGAATCCCCATGGAAGACTGAGCTTTAACTCTTAAGCCTCAGTGCATGGTATTCATGTCATCTGAGCCTTGAAGACTGAGCTTTAACCCTTAAGCTCAGTGCATGGTATTCATGTCATCTGACCCTTGAAGACTGAGCTTTAACTCTTCAGCCCAGTGCATGGCATTCAGGCCATTTGAGCCTTGAGAAGCGCTTGTCTCTTTCAGAAGGAGATTTGTGTAGAGACTGTTTTCCCTACCTGGTACAACAGTACCATCTCCCACTCTTGCAGAGTTCTCCTTACCCTCTCCATGCTGAGAAACTGATGGCGTATGTAAGAATGGTACTGAGCTTCACAACTGTGGGATAATGTCAAGGCCCTTTGGGATTTTATGTGTAATGCAGAAGAATGGGTAGAACATCACGGCTTGGAGAGAGTGGTGCTGCAGGGAGTGACCAGGGGATCTGCCTGACACTCAAGACTCCCAGGATAGGGCAGATTGATATCATCATGTTATTTGTTTTGTTTCGTAGTATCTTCCGCAATTTCAATGCTCAGTGAACAGAAATTTACATGATAATACTTTTTCATTTCATTGTGTACCATGTTTGGTCCAAACCTGCTTTTTCTTTGGCAGTGAATCAGTTAACAGTTAATTGTGTATGTATGGAGCTGGCATTCAACTGAAACAAACATTCAAGAATACTTACAATCTACTTCTGTGATGCAAGATGAGGTCGTCTGATCGAGTACTGCAGAAAGAAATAGAGTAATAATAATTTAACAATTGTTTACTCCTTTTCAAAGATTATTATTATAGTTTTTATATTTGCTCGCTTTGAACTCAAGCGTAGTCCATACATGTGCTTGTACTACTTTTAGTGCACTTGACTGATTTTTGTGTGTGGATTTGCTTTCCATATTACCACTGTCCCTCGCCATCATGTGAATCCACCCCAGCTTCAAAGGTACCTGTAATTTAGGTCCCCAAGTGAAGGACGAGAAGTCAACATTTTAGTCCACGTGACTGGTGTAGGGATTGGAATGGCTACTTTGGCATCAGCACACTGGATGTTTAAGAACGAGTGCTTGTATCCGTTCAACCATGCTAACTTCCTGAAAGAATTAAAAATCAGTTTGTATTAAGTTGTTGATTAGTCAAAGTTTGTTTGTTGATTAGTCAGTTTGTTGATCAGTCAAAGTTTGTTCGTTGATTAGTCATAAGTTTGTTTGTTGATTAGTCATGGTTTGTTTGCTGATTAGTCACAGTTAGTTTGTTGATTAGTCACGGTTTGTTTGTTGATTAGTCAAAGTTTGTTTGTTGATCAGTCAAAGTTTGTTCGTGGATTAGTCAAAGTTTTTTTGTTGATTAGTCATGGTTTGTTTGTTGATTAGTCATGGTTTGTTTGTTGATTAGTCAAAGTTTGTTTGTTGATTAGTCAAAGTTTTGTTCGTTGATTAGTCAAAGTTTGTTTGTTGATTAGTCATGGTTTGTTTGCTGATTAGTCACAGTTTGTTTCTTGATTAGTCACGGTTTGTTTGTTGATCAGTCAGTTTGTTGATTAGTCAAAGTTTGTTAGTTGATCAGTCAATGTTTGTTGATCAGTCAAAGTGTGTTGATCAGTCAATGTTTATTGATCAGTCAGAGTTGGTTATTCAGTCAAAGTTAAAATGTGTTGATCAGTCAACGTTTGTTGATCAGTCACAGTTAGTTAATCTGTAAAAGTTTGTTGATCAGTCAAAGTCTGTTGATTAGTCAAAATTTGTTGATCATTCCACATTTGTTGATCAGTCAATGTTTATTGATCAGTCAAAGTTTATTGATCAGTCAAAATTTGTTGATCAAAGTTTGTTGATCAGTCAAAGTTTATTGATTTGTCAATGTTTGTTTGTTGATCAGTCAGTTTGTTGATCAGTCAATGTTTGTTGATCAGTCAAAGTTTGTTCATTAGTCAATGTTTACTGATCAGTCAGAGTTTGTTATTCAGTCAAAGTTAAAGTGTGTTGATCAGTCAACGTTTGTTGATCAGTCACAGTTAGTTAATCAGTCAAAGTTTGTTAATCAGTCAAAGTGTGTTGATTAGTCAAAGTTTGTTGATCAGTCCACATTTGTTGATCAGTCAATGTTTATTCATCAGTCAAAGTTTGTTGATTAGTCAATGTTTGTTGATCAGTCCACATTTGTTGATCAGTCAATGTTTATTGATCAGTCAAAGTTTGTTGATTAGTCAACGTTTGTTGACCAGTCAATGTTTGTTGATCAAAGTTTGTTGATCAGTCAAAGTTTATTGATTTGTCAAAGTTTGGTGATCTGTCAAAGTTTGTTGATCAATCAACGTTTGTTTGGCAGCTGTGATGGTGCAGTAGCTAGCACACTTGCCTTCTGGCCCGGTGGTCATGTGTTTGAACCCTCTTTTAGGCGCGGATTTGTTTTTATAGGTCACAGATTATCCTCAAGTGCCTTGCCGACTAACGTAGACATAAAAAACGTAGACAAATTGCAATCTCCGATGGCATGGAAAATTCATATGTTGACTTCCCTGCCATGACACAAGACTTGCTGTGGCTCGCTGTCTTTCCCCTATCTCTCTTTCCAGAAATCTTTTCAGTTGTCACATGTTTCAGTTTTTGTTTTCTTGTAATTTGGCAGATAAAATGACGATGTTGTGATAAGTTGTCTTTGCGACTTAGCCTCCCTCAGAATGTCCAGTTTGCTCATTTTGGATGTTAAAATGAATTTTCAGTATTCTTCTATAAAACCACATCCCCAAATTCAACCCAGTTGAAATGGTTCAGTACCAAATAAAAAGTAGGTTTGGACCAAACAAAAATCGATGCCTGAAAATTGGAAGTAGGGGTGTGTCACAATTATGATTTAAAACTCTTGGCATTCTTAATGACACTCTTGTAAAACCATACTCGAGGGTAAGATCTAAGGTAAGCGAGCAAGAGGTAGAAAAAGAAACAAGTGGGAAGATAATATCAACAGATGGACGAACAGCAGTCTGACTGAATGTACAGTCAAGGTGAGAGACAGACAATGTTGGGGATCTATTGCAGCCAACCTTCATTGTGGAGATGGCACCTGGTTGATTGAGAGGGCCACAATTCGTAATGTTACGTTTAATATTTGTCTTCGTACCAGGACAGGACTACAAGAGACAAATGAATATCGTAAATTGATTAGAGAAATTAGACGTTGACAGTCAAAATTGTTTGGACATGTTATGAGAAGAAATGGATTGGTCATTGGAGAACTTAGTGACAACTGGCAAGATCGAAGGGAACAGACCAAGAGGAAGACTGAGAGGAAAATACCTGGATGGCTTGGCCACATGGCATGGACGAGACAGGAACACTGAGCTGATCCACGACGCTGGTGATCGAGTGAAATGGCGAGTCATGACCGTCCACGCTTTCCGGCATGGCACATGATTGATTGATTGACCAGGATATACAGGTGTTGGAGTTAACAAAGGGGCGAGTAGGCTGGTTGGCACTACCACTATATCAGTGGCTAAATTAATCGATTAAGTGAATATCACGAACATCCTTGTAGGAAACAATCTCAAATTCCTTCTGCTGTGGGACCTGATACTGACACACCAACGGATACTGACCGGAAGGTAGTGGAAAACCACGGGTGGAAACAAACAGAGCAGGATAGTTTTAAAAATAAAATACATGATTATATATATATATATATATATATATATATATATATATATATATATATATATATATATATATATATATATATATATATATATATATAATATATATATATATATATATTATATATATATAATATTATAATATAATATAATAATAATATATAATTTTCCAAAGATTTATTAGATAATAATGCATTTAAATAACTATAGATGTAAATTAATATAAAATAATGTTGTTTTAAAGGTAATAATCTGCACTTTCATATCTCAAGCAGTAAATGAGAATACTCGTTTTTCACATTTCAACCAATCAAATATGATGTTCTTACCGGATCATTCATTCTACTTCCTCTTTCTGTGCTGTTTTCATACTTGAAGTCATATAAACCGGAGCGTTCAGGGTTTGCCTGGGTGAACATGGAAAAAAAAAGCAATTGCTATATTGTTGCTCTTCATAAATACAGCTACTATGCTTATTGCCCATTTTACAACCAATATCCTAGCATGAAAAATAATGTATATCTGTTTTATAACTGTTGTGTTGTTCCGTATAGTGTGTTTGTAGCTGAAGAGAATGACAAAATAAAACATAATCGCTTAGAAACAATATCACGACGAGGAACTGGAATACCCAGAAAGGCACTGAAGACGGCCTGGGAATACAACCCCACAGTGTAAGAAGAAAAGGGCTAAAAATAAAATACTGGATGTAGGTAAACTGGGTTTAACACACCCAGTACATAACACACTAAAAGTTCATCAGGACGTAAAATGGGACACTCAACAGGCTGGAAGACTGCAAAGTAATATGGGAGCTAAGAGTTGCGTCAAGAATCGACATCACAGTAAATGGGGCATTACCAAACGTACCCTTCCTCATTTTACAATAGCCAGTGAAGAGTCCGAGTACGAATGGTGCCAGTAGAAGTCTGATTATATTTCTGTCTGGCCTTTCCTCATAGGTTTGAGAGTCGGCTAGATTCTGCCCAAGCCATGATCATCTACCCATTCGTCTGCACTATACACAAGATTCCAAAGGGCCCCTACCACGTCTGCCCTGTCATGCACCATACTTGACCAAAGGATACAGACCCAGACAATCTCTCCATAGTTTGTTGCATCGTGTTACCTCCCCCCCCCCCCCCCCCCCCCCCCCCCCCCCCCCCCCCGCTCCACCCCACCCTCTTAAAAATGTGAGAAATCAAATCAAATCCAGGTACAATTAAAATATATACTTCAAGTCAAAAATTTCATGAAAGTCCGAA
>JACEFZ010004774.1:895000-912500 GCA_014155875.1 Cepaea nemoralis | reverse complement strand
TACTACTACTACTACTACTGCTTCAGCTACTACTGCTACCACCGCCACTACAACTACTATACTACTACTACTACTACTGCTTCAGCTACTACTGCTACCACCGCCACTACAACTACTATACTACTACTACTACTACTGCTTCAGCTACTACTGCTACCACCGCCACTACAACTACTATACTACTACTACTACTACTGCTACCACCGCCACTACAACTACTATACTACTACTACTACTACTGCTACCACCGCCACTACAACTACTATACTACTACTACTACTACCTTGCTTTCAGCTACTACTGCTACCAACCGCCACTACAACTACTATACTACTACTACTACTAACTGCTCCAGCTACTGACTGCTACCCACCTGCCACTACAACTACTATACTACTACTAACTACTACTGCTTCAGCTACTACTGCTACCACCGCCACTATCACTACATATACTACTACTACTACTACTAGCTTCTATAGCTACTACTGCTACCACCGCCACTACAACTGACGATACTACTACTACTGATACTACTGCTTCAGCTACTACTGCTACCACCGCCACTACAACTACTATACTACTACTACTACTATACTACTGCTTCAGCTACTACTGCTACCACCGCCACTAAACTACTATACTATACTACTAGCTACTACTACTGCTTCAGCTACTACTGCTACCACCGCCACTACAACTACTATAACTACTACTACTACTAATATACTGCTTCAGCTACTACTGCTACCACCGCCACTACAACTACTATACTACTACTACTACTACTGCTTCAGCTACTACTGCTACCACCGCCACTACAACTACTATACTACTACTACTACTACTGCTTCAGCTACTACTGCTACCACCGCCACTACAACTACTATACTACTACTACTACTACTGCTTCAGCTACTACTGCTACCACCGCCACTACAACTACTATACTACTACTACTACTACTGCTTCAGCTACTACTGCTACCACCGCCACTACAACTACTATACTACTACTACTACTACTGCTTCAGCTACTACTGCTACCACCCGCCACTACAACTACTATACTACTACTACTACTACTACTGCTTCAGCTACTACTGCTACCACCGCCACTACAACTACTATACTACTACTACTACTACTGCTTCAGCTACTACTGCTACCACCGCCACTACAACTACTATACTACTACTACTACTACTGCTTCAGCTACTACTGCTACCACCGCCACTACAACTACTATACTACTACTACTACTACTGCTTCAGCTACTACTGCTACCACCGCCACTACAACTACTATACTACTACTACTACTACTGCTTCAGCTACTACTGCTACCACCGCCACTACAACTACTATACTACTACTACTACTACTGCTTCAGCTACTACTGCTACCACCGCCACTACAACTACTATACTACTACTACTACTGCTTCAGCTACTACTGCTACCACCGCCACTACAACTACTATACTACTACTACTACTACTGCTTCAGCTACTACTGCTACCACCGCCACTACAACTACTATACTACTACTACTACTACTGCTTCAGCTACTACTGCTACACGCCACTACAACTACTATACTACACTACTACTACTACTACTACTACTACTACTACTACTACTACTACTACTACTGCTTCAGCTACTACTGCTACCACCGCCACTACAACTACTATACTACTACTACTACTACTGCTTCAGCTACTACTGCTACCACCGCCACTACAACTACTATACTACTACTACTATACTACTACTACTACTACTACTACTACTACTACTACTACTACTACTACTACTGCTTCAGCTACTACTGCTACCACCGCCACTACAACTACTATACTACTACTACTACTACTACTGCTTCAGCTACTACTGCTACCACCGCCACTACAACTACTATACTACTACTACTACTACTGCTTCAGCTACTACTGCTACCACCGCCACTACAACTACTATACTACTACTACTACTACTGCTTCAGCTACTACTGCTACCACCGCCACTACAACTACATACTATACTACTACTACTAATACTACTGCTTCAGCTACTACTGCTACCACCGCCACTACAACTACTATACTACTACTACTACTACTGCTACCACCGCCACTACAACTACTATACTACTACTACTACTACTGCTTCAGCTACTACTGCTACCACCGCCACTACAACTACTATACTACTACTACTACTACTGCTGCTTCAGCTACTACTGCTACCAACCGCACTACAACTACTACTACTACTACTACTACTACTGCTTCAGCTACTACTGCTACCACCGCCACTACAACTACTATACTACTACTACTACTACTGCTTCAGCTACTACTGCTACCACCGCCACTACAACTACTATACTACTACTACTACTACTGCTTCAGCTACTACTGCTACCACCGCCACTACAACTACTATACTACTACTACTACTACTGCTTCAGCTACTACTGCTACCACCGCCACTACAACTACTATACTACTACTACTACTACTGCTTCAGCTACTACTGCTACCACCGCCACTACAACTACTATACTACTACTACTACTACTACTGCTTCAGCTACTACTGCTACCACCGCCACTACAACTACTATACTACTACTACTACTACTGCTTCAGCTACTACTGCTACCACCGCCACTACAACTACTATACTACTACTACTACTACTGCTTCAGCTACTACTGCTACCACCGCCACTACAACTACTATACTACTACTACTACTACTACTGCTTCAGCTACTACTGCTACCACCGCCACTACAACTACTATACTACTACTACTACTACTACTACTACTGCTTCAGCTACTACTGCTACCACCGCCACTACAACTACTATACTACTACTACTACTACTGCTTCAGCTACTACTGCTACCACCGCCACTACAACTACTATACTACTACTACTACTACTGCTTCAGCTACTACTGCTACCACCGCCACTACAACTACTATACTACTACTACTACTACTGCTTCAGCTACTACTGCTACCACCGCCACTACAACTACTATACTACTACTGCTTCAGCTACTACTGCTACCACCGCCACTACAACTACTATACTACTACTACTACTACTACTGCTTCAGCTACTACTGCTACCACCGCCACTACAACTACTATACTACTACTACTACTACTGCTTCAGCTACTACTGCTACCACCGCCACTACAACTACTATACTACTACTACTACTAGCTGCTTTCAGCTACTACTGCTACCACCGCCACTACAACTACTAATACTACTACCTACTACTACTGCTTCAGCTACTACTGCTACCACCGCCACTACAACTACTATACTACTACTACTACTATGCTTCACGCTACTACTGCTACCACCGCCACTACAACTATCTATATACTACTACTACTACTGCTTCAGCTACTATGCTACCACCGCCACTACAACTACTATACTCACTACTACCTACTACTGCTTCAGCTACTACTGCTACCACCGCCACTACAACTACTATACTACTACTACTACTACTGCCTTCAGCTACTACTGCTACCACCTACGCCACTACAACTACTTATACTACTACTACTACTACTACTGCTTCAGCTACTACTGCTACCACCGCCACTACAACTACTATACTACTACCTACTACTACTGCTTCAGCTACTACTGCTACCACCGCCACTACAACTACTATACTACTACTACTACTACTGCTTGCAGCTACTACTGCTACCACCGCCACTACAACTACTATACTACTACTACTACTACTGCTTCAGCTACTACTGCTAACCACCGCCACTACAACTACTATACTAACTACTACTACTACTGCTTCAGCTACTACTGCTACCACCGCCACTACAACTACTATACTACTACTACTACTACTGCTTCAGCTACTACTGCTACCACCGCCACTACAACTACTATACTACTACTACTACTACTGCTTCAGCTACTACTGCTACCACCGCCACTACAACTACTATACTACTACTACTACTACTGCTTCAGCTACTACTGCTACCACCGCCACTACAACTACTATACTACTACTACTACTACTGCTTCAGCTACTACTGCTACCACCGCCACTACAACTACTATACTACTACTACTACTACTGCTTCAGCTACTACTGCTACCACCGCCACTACAACTACTATACTACTACTACTACTACTGCTTCAGCTACTACTGCTACCACCGCCACTACAACTACTATACTACTACTACTACTACTGCTTCAGCTACTACTGCTACCACCGCCACTACAACTACTATACTACTACTACTACTTACTGCTTCAGCTACTACTGCTACCACCGCCACTACAACTACTATACTACTACTACTACTACTGCTTCAGCTACTACTGCTACCACCGCCACTACAACTACTATACTACTACTACTACTACTGCTTCAGCTACTACTGCTACCACCGCCACTACAACTACTATACTACTACTACTACTACTGCTTCAGCTACTACTGCTACCACCGCCACTACAACTACTATACTACTACTACTACTACTGCTTCAGCTACTACTGCTACCACCGCCACTACAACTACTATACTACTACTACTACTACTGCTTCAGCTACTACTGCTACCACCGCCACTACAACTACTATACTACTACTACTACTACTGCTTCAGCTACTACTGCTACCACCGCCACTACAACTACTATACTACTACTACTACTACTGCTTCAGCTACTACTGCTACCACCGCCACTACAACTACTATACTACTACTACTACTACTGCTTCAGCTACTACTGCTACCACCGCCACTACAACTACTATACTACTACTACTACTACTACTACTACTACTACTACTACTACTACTACTACTACTACTACTACTACTACTGCTTCAGCTACTACTGCTACCACCGCCACTACAACTACTATACTACTACCTACTACTACTACTGCTTCAGCTACTACTGCTACCACCGCCACTACAAACTACTATACTACTACTACTATTACTACTACTACTATACTACTACTACTACTACTACTACCTGCTTCAGCTACTACTGCTACCACCGCCACTACAACTACTATACTACTACTACTACTACTGCTTCAGCTACTACTGCTACCATTCGCCACTACAACTACTATACTACTACTACTACTACTGCTTCAGCTACTACTGCTACCACCGCCACTACAAACTACTATACTACTACTACTACTACTGCTCAGCTACTACTGCTACAACCGCCACTACAACTACTATACTACTACTACTACTACTGCTTCAGCTACTACTGCTACCACCGCCACTACAACTACTATACTA
The DNA here is from genome assembly GCA_014155875.1 of Cepaea nemoralis. Classification (NCBI taxonomy): domain Eukaryota; kingdom Metazoa; phylum Mollusca; class Gastropoda; order Stylommatophora; family Helicidae; genus Cepaea; species Cepaea nemoralis. The sequence goes on along the minus strand of JACEFZ010004774.1, from coordinate 907,155 downwards.
CTACTACTACTACTGCTTCAGCTACTACTGCTACCACCGCCACTACAACTACTATACTACTACTACTACTACTACTACTACTACTACTACTACTACTACTACTACTACTACTACTGCTTCAGCTACTACTGCTACCACCGCCACTACAACTACTATACTACTACTACTACTACTACTGCTTCAGCTACTACTGCTACCACCGCCACTACAACTACTATACTACTACTACTACTACTACTGCTTCAGCTACTACTGCTACCACCGCCACTACAACTACTATACTACTACTACTACTACTACTACTACTACTACTACTACTACTACTACTACTGCTTCAGCTACTACTGCTACCACCAGCCACTACAACTACTATACTACTACTACTAATACTGCTTCAGCTACTACTGCTACCACCGCCACTACAACTACTATACTACTACTACTACTACTACTACTACTACTACTACTACTACTACTACTGCTTCAGCTACTACTGCTACCACCGCCACTACAACTACTATACTACTACTACTACTACTGCTTTAGCTACTACTGCTACCACCGCCACTACAACTACTATACTACTACTACTACTACTACTACTACTACTACTACTACTGCTTCAGCTACTACTGCTACCACCGCCACTACAACTACTATACTACTACTACTACTACTACTGCTTCAGCTACTACTGCTACCACCGCCACTACAACTACTATACTACTACTACTACTACTACTGCTTCAGCTACTACTGCTACCACCGCCACTACAACTACTATACTACTACTACTACTACTGCTTCAGCTACTACTGCTACCACCGCCACTACAACTACTATACTACTACTACTACTACTACTACTACTACTACTACTACTACTACTACTACTACTACTGCTTCAGCTACTACTGCTACCACCGCCACTACAACTACTATACTACTACTACTACTACTGCTTCAGCTACTACTGCTACCACCGCCACTACAACTACTATACTACTACTACTACTACTACTACTACTACTACTACTGCTTCAGCTACTACTGCTACCACCGCCACTACAACTACTATACTACTACTACTACTACTACTACTACTACTACTGCTGCTGCTGCCACTCATACTGCTACTGCTACTCATACTACTACTACTACTACTACTACTACTACTACTACTACTACTACTACTACTACTACTACTACTACTACTACTACTAATACTACTACTACTACTGCTGCTGCTGCCACTCATACTGCTACTGCCACTCATACTGCTATTGCTACTCATACTACTACTACTACTACTACTACTACTACTACTACTACTACTACTACTACTACTACTACTAATACTACTACTACTGCTGCTGCTGCTACTAAAACCCCATACCACCATCACTATTACTACTACTACTACTACTACTACTACTACTACTATACTACTACTACTACTACTACTACTACTACTACTACTACTACTACCACCGCTACTACTTCTACTACTACTACTACTACCACCGCTACTACTACTACTACTGCTGCTGCTGCTGTTACTGCTGCTGCCGCCGCCGCCACCACCACCACCACTACTACTACTACCACTACTACTACTACTACTACTACTACTACTACTACTACTACTACTACTACTACTACTACTACTACTACATGACGTCAGAGATAAAAGTAGTACCTTAGAATCAGCATCCTGTATTTCAACGTAATCCGCAGGTGGATGGATTCTCTGGAGATGTGGATATGGCCCCGGCTGATCCCCACTTGCACTTGAAGTCTGCAATAGGACAACGAAGACAGACGTAGTTGAAGAAGTCTGGCTGTCTTGGAAAAGTCTGCTTACTCAAAAGTTGTGTTTTTCCTGTCTTTGTATCCCACATTTGAGATTCGAACATTGAGCATAACCCATTAATGGCAACGCTGATCGTATTCTAGTACGAACCTAAGGCCCCATCCACGTCAATATAAAAGCACTAGATACGAGAGCGAAAATCGAGTCTAGTGCTTCCAAATTACTGATTCGGCACTGAATCAGTTAGTACGCAATTGTTAGGAAGCTGCGCTGATAATGTCTTGATCGTGGTCGGAAGACGGTTCCAGTCTGCACTCGCCGTCTCGCTAAGTGTGGGAAAAACTGACCACCTATAACTCCGTGCACCCAAGCCTACAACATGTCATGGCCCGTGAAGTCACACACCATAACATGAAACTGATTCGGACACATTTCTGTTTTATTTTTCGAAGCCTCGGTTTTGCCACTGGGTTCGTAGGCTGTGGTTACATACTCCTTGTGTGGCATGATCTGTGAAAGTAAACTCAATTACCTATGAGGGAATCCGCGTGCAATGCACACGATCCATATTAAATCACACCACATTCAGGCGTAGTAAAAGTTTAGTTTAGTTTAGTTTAGTCGACGGATCAACATCACGGTGTAACCTATAAGTGCTCTGTTCTACTCCTAACTCAAGCCTGAGTCAGGAGAATCTCAGCTCAGTGCACGAATGCCGTAGCACCAGCGAGGATCCTATAATACTTTGAGTAGATTTTTAACTTGAAATTTTGCCCGGGCAGCGCCATTAGTCTACTCTTTTTCGATTTCCAACTGCCAAGGGATTTTTTTTACGCGCGCAACAATACACACGGGCGTCCGATCTCACAACCCAGAGACGAGGGGAAATTTTGTTACTAGAAGTCCACGTGAAAAAAATCCCGGTCCTCAACGGGGCTTGAACCCGGGACCTCCAGACCACTCAATGCTGCGCCAGGCGTGTAAAATAGTCCTTTGCCGAGTTGTTACAAGTCCCACACTGTCTGTGACATCTCTTCCCATTGTCGAGTTGTTACAAGTCCCACACTGTCTGTGACATCTCTTCCCATTGCCGAGTTGTTACAAGTCCCACACTGTCTGTGACATCTCTTCCCATTGCCGAGTTGTTACAAGTCCCACACTGTCTGTGACATCTCTTCCCATTGCCCAGTTGTTACAAATCCCACACTGTCTCTGACATCTCTTCCCATTCCCCATGGGGCATCATAGATCCACACACAAAATCCGTTACTGACATGCAGATCAACATCGGGTCTTCGCTGTGAAGAGGCTGCCCAGGAATACAAACTTTTACTCCATTGGATTGCAAGATTCACAGACAGTGCCTATAATAAAGGGTAGAAAACCAACACCCACGTCTTGCACACCCCCTTGCGGTGAGCTCGTGAATACACTCGGAATGAGTGTTTTGTGTTTGTCTATCTGTATGAAGACTACCCAGGAATACACACTTGTACGCTACTGTATTGCAAGAAAGTCAGACAGGGTCTCTGTGATAATGGTATAAGATCAACATCCACGTTTTGCATACCTTATTCTCGTGAGTATACTCGGAATGAATGCTTTGTGTTTATATACCAGGATAACAAAACACCACCAATAGTTCTCAATTTCATCAGTTCTCGGATGAATCGTCGAATGTTGGGCGACGCTCACCAAACCCAATACCCCACATTGTCCCAATGGCTTCAGACTGAAGGGCGCAACTGGAAGGTTAACCCGGGCAACAAATTCCCGCAGAAGTCGGATGTGTCGGCCTAACGGCGCAAGAACGCAGCTCTGCTGTAAACAGGCACACCGCAATCACGTCCGAAAAAACTCTCCTGATGAACGCAGAAGAAGAATATCGCTATACGAGGAAATGCAACCTAAAGACTAAATGTCGCGGTAGGGCAGAGCAGGCCCCAAGCCTTAGTTGGTAACTCGTCTAGGATCGAAGTTCCGATAAGCGGACAGTTAATGCATTGCAACCAACCAACCAACCAACCAGCCAACCAACCAACCAACCAACCAACCAACCAACCAATCAATCAATCAATCAATCAATATAACTATCTACCTATCCACCAACCAACCAATTAACCAATCAACCAATCAATCAATATAACTATCTAACTATCCAGCAACCAACCAATTAACCAATCAACCATCCTACCAACCAACAAACCAATTAACCAGTGAACCAATCAACGCAAAACTGTCAAGAACTGTCATTTTTACTGCCAATATAATACCTTGCGGTGTTTGGCAGGGGGGGGGGGGGGGGGGGGGGGGGGGGGGGGGAGGTGGGGGGTGGGGGGGGAGGGGGGGGGGGGGGGGGGACTGATCTTGAGCCTGAATCAACGCAAAAGAAGTTAAAAAAAAAAAAAAAAAAATTCAGAACACTTTTAAAATGAAAGAAACGCACGAACCCTGCTAGGAGACACCAAAGGATGAGAGACTCCCGGCTTTGCAGCTTCCATCTCAGGTCTCGATTGCCACATCTGCTCGGGGCGATTACCTACCCCATGATTGTTGGTCGGGTTGAGTGGGTGGGCCGCTGGTTTCTGCCCACCGCCTGGGGCAGAACGAGGATACAACTGCACGTTCTCTGTCCTTTGTTCTGGCAGGCTGGAACAAAATATTAACTGATTCAAACAAACAGTAGGTTTGGACCAGACATGGTACAACATTAAATGAACAAGTATTATAATGTAAATTTCCGTTCACCGAGCATTAAAATTGGCGAAGTTACCACGAAACAAAAGAAATAACACGATGACCCTTGTTAGTTAGTCGCGGTTCCAACATCACGGCAAAGGGTCGTCCCCGTAATGCTCCGTTTCTGTGCCAGTGAGTATACTAGTATGGCATTATATCGTCCTTCTCTTGAAATGAGAAATCACGTTTGGCGATGTATTATCCTTTGACACTGAATCAGTTAACGCCGCCAGTTTTACAAATTTCTGTCAATAGTAATGCGCGATGTGTGATTGGCTATTTTTCGGGTGTACCAATCAACGTGACATGCATTATTGACTATTTTTCGAGTGTACTCATCATCATCATCATCATCATCATAATCATCATCCTAATGTGCCATGCCGATAAGCGTAGGCTGTCATGTTTCGCCATCTCACACGATCACCAGAGTCGCGGATCATCTCTGTGTTCTTGTCTCGACCATACCATGTGGTCAAGCCATCCAGATATTTCTGCCTCTGCCTTGCTCCTGTTCTTTCCCTCCACATTCTTGCCAGTTATAGCTAAGTTTCCTTTGTTTATTTCTTCTGATAACGTGCCAAAAATTATTGATTGCAAATGTTTAATTTTTCTAATCGGTTTACGGTCTTCATTTATCTCGTAAATTCACATAAAATCAAATACATGGCGTCAGTGTGTGCATCATAGGATAAGCCTAGCCCGACAGGGATAGTCATGCGTGTGTCACGCAACTTGACATGAGTGATTGGCTATTATCCACGTGTATCACGCAACGTGATATGAGTAATTGACCTTTCTCCGCGTGTATCACACAACGTGACACGAGTAATTGACCATTATCCACGCGTATCACGTAACGTGACATGCGTGATTGACTATTTTTCTCGTGTATCGCACAACGTGACATATGTGACTGACTATTCTCCACGTGTATCATGCAACGTGACATAGGTGATTGACTATTCTCCACGTGTACCATTCACCGTGACATGTGTGATTGACCATTCTTCATACCACTCACCGCGACATGTGTGACTGACTATTCTCCATGGTACCACTCACCGTGTCACGTGTAACTGACTATTCTCCATGTGTATCACAGGTACGATGCGTGGTTGACTATTCTTCATGTGTGTCACTGAATTTGACACGTGTGACTGGTATTCTTCTTGTGTATCACTGAACGTGACATGTGTGACTGTCAATTCTTCACATACTCTGCTCAACGTGACACACGTGAATGACTACTCGTCACATGTATTACTAGGCGTGACGTATGTGAAGCTACTTCTTAAGGTGCATCACGTGACGCAATGACCTTGAAAGAGGCACCGAGAAAGTTAAGAATGACAAGTGCAACATTAACAACAATATAAACATTAATATTGTTAATATATAAGGATTTAACCGTGAAGATGGCTGACCTGAATGTGGGGTTACTGTAGTCCAGCAGCGAAGAGTTCCGGATTCCGGTTATGTTCTGATGAAGACCATCTTCTGAATCTTTGATGGATTTAAACGACTGCCTTAACATTGGAATAAAATGAAATTGCAATAATTGGTATAGAGCTGTTAAAATTAGTGTATGAAAGCTAAGTCGCAAACTACTTATCACAAGCATCAGAAAGACGCAGTTATCATTGTTTGGTCACATGATGAGAAGACAAGAAATGGAGTATATTGTGACAACCGGAAAGATGTATGGGAAGAGCGATAAAGGAAGACAGCGTGAGAAAATTCTTGACAGTCTTGTGTCATGGCACGGAAGGGAACACACGAATTCATACATGCCGTCGGAGATCGCTATTTGTGGAGAGGCATGATCGTCAACGCCAGCTGGCAAGGTACTAGATGATAATTATGAAAGCAAAAGCAGACAGCAAAACAGGATTATCTAGCTGGTGTAATCTAAGCAATATTTTCACGATGTAAATTTAAACAAAGAAGACAGAAATAAAAGACTGAATCATTTATTGCCTGATATATCTCGTTGTATGCACCTGATGAGATACAAGGAAATACATCAGGCTCAATCGTTCAAACGGATGTTTATGACTTTTTAAATTTCCAGTACACACACACACACACGCGCGCGCGCGCGCGCACACGCACGCACACACACGCACACCCACCCACCCACGCACACGTACGCACGCACGCACGCACACACTCACACACAACACATTGCATGTACACTGCACATTTCCATCAACCCCATGTTGATATTCTAAGCAATTCTGTGTTTAACAGTTTGCCCTTGCTTTTGAACAAGAAGTCATCGGTTCTTGAGCCTGGGGAATTTAAGACCCCCAGGTTAGTGCAGTCGCAGCGAACTGTGCAGGTTAGGGCTTACTTTTTGCCCCCGACAGAAAAAAAAATCCATGACCTTACCGAGGATTCGAATTTGAGGTCTTCCGACTAGGAACACAGCGTTCTAGCCACTCGGCCAGACCCCCTCGTTGTCTTCAACGAACATATATTATTCAACGTAATGGCGCGATAAACAACTATGAGTGTACCGTTAAATGATCTCACCTGTCCCGCATCTACACTTAGCTGTAGATAGTGGATACTTTTAAATACCTAGGGGCATTTGATCAGACGGGAGGTACACAACAGAGATTAAGAGCAGAATAGGGCAAGTAAAAGCTGCATTTCAGAAAATGAAAAGTATCTTATGCAATAAGTCACTATCATTGAATGTAAGAGAGTGCTGAAGTGCCATACAGAACCTGTATATCTGTATGGCAGGAAATGTTGGAATGTAAATGAACAAATTAGGAAGAACTTAGAAGCAAGAGAGGTGTAGTTCCTGAGACGAATGTTGCAAATTCATTGGACTGCCAGAGCAACAAACGACGATTGCCTGAAAGAGGCTAATGAAACTAGAACATTATATACAACAATAAGAAAGAGACAACAAGCTTTCTTTGGTCATGTGATGAGCATAGAGGCATTGGAGAACATCGTGACGACTGGAAAGGTCGAGGGGAAGAAAGGCAGAGGCCGACCAAGAGAAATGATGTTGGATGGATTGAGACGGTGGCATGGAGGAATATCAACAGCAGAGTTAATCCACAACATCAAAGACCGAAATATGCGGAGCGACATGAACGCCTACGCCAGCTGTCTTGGCACTTGATGATGATGTTGATAGATACATTCCACGATAGGTAACGAGGTCTAATAGATGCGGTTATTGTACTCAGTGAAAAACTACGGTCGGAGTTAAATGGTAAGAAGACAGAGATTATGGAAGAAAGGAAGAAAGAAATACCACAATGTAATATACGGGTAAATGAGAATATTCTTAAACAAGTGAATTGGTACAATATCTAGGAACAGTCATAACATCTGATGGGAGATGCCTTGAAGAGACTACAACAAGAATCGCCATGGCGAGAGTAGCCTTTTGAAAGGTGGAAAATATATTGACCAATAAAAAGAGGTCATTTGCAACGAAAAAAAGAGTGTTGAGGTGTTACATAGAACCTGCACTTGTGCAGGGAGGTGAAACGTGGACAACGTGCAGAGAAGCTGAAAAAGATGTAATGGCAGTAGAAATGTGGCTTCTGAGGAGAATGCAAAAAATACCATGGAATATCAATGAGCAAGTCCTACAGGAATCAAGTGAAAATTGTAAACTGATTAGTCCTGGTTACGTTATGAGAAGAAATAAATTAGATAACTTGGTTGACAATAGGCAAGACTGAGGGGAAAAGAACAAGGAAAAGTCAGAGAAGTAAACACCTTGATGGCTTGGGCACTTGGCAATGTAGAGACAAAAACACAGAGCTGATCCACGACTTTGATGATCGCGTGAGTTGGTGAAACATGACCCCCTACGTTTATCAGCATGACACATGATGATTATGAAAGAACAGAAACAGAACAAAATAACATATAACCTACTCTGAAGCATTGTCCTTGTCATTTTTAGAACGCTTGTTTGATCGTCTTCGCCGACTCAAAATAATGATGATGATAATCAAAATGAGGATAATACCCCCACCACCCCCACAGGCAATGGCTATTATGTAATCCTTTTTCAAGCCCAGTTTCTCAGCCTTGACCTCGCAGTACTGTCCACCGTAGAGGAACGTCGTGTCTTCCGGGCACCTGTCAGAGATAGGATACATTGTATTGTGTCAGTTCAGTCTAAATAATTGTGAGATCAACCTCGTTGTCTCAAACAAATCACACTGTTGCACTGAGAGGGATCAATATCAGTTTGTGTTTGGCTCACTCTGTCTGATACTTTCGGGTTACATTCTAATAAGGTCCCCCCCCCCCCCCCCATTCACTCGCTTTGAACTCAAGCGTAGTGCATACAATTACTGCTACTTCTAGTACACGGGACTGATGTTTTCGTGCAGGTTAGCTTTTCCTATGACCAGTGCCCCTCTTCATCAGGCGAACCAACTCCGATTTCTGAGGCACTTCCCCCCCCCCCCCCCCCCCCCCGAAGTCAAGGGAGAGAAGTCAACATTTTAGTCCAACTGACTGGCGTAGGTTTTAAACCCTCTACCTCGACAACAGCACACCGGAAGTTTAAGAACGAGCGTTATTATCCATTCGGTCATGTTGACCTCTTTTCTAATGTTTATTGTTTAAACACAGACGACATACAGAAAATATTGCACGATTTATAGCCTGGCATATTTCGGTGCATCTCGTCGGGTGCATACATGCAGAGTTATACACGGTGTTTGTAAAGTCTCACTCCACTTTGTATCCAGAACAAATTTGAAAAATGAAGTGCATGACGTCATCGAAAAATGTGCTACTCAGTCCATCGTGAAGCAATATGCAGAGAATATCTGTCGTCTGCTGAAGTAATTCTTTGCACTCCAAATAGAATGGTGTTATCAACGGAAGAAAGAATCAATTTGGTTGATCAAGTGTTTCGAAATGGCGGTCGATACACACGGATGGTTGTTTATAGATTTATTGTAAGATTTCCTGATAAACAACCCCCTCATCGTATTACGTTTAGAAATTTGTTGAATATGTTATAATGAATACTTCATTGGTACTTTCCAACTCCCCCAAAACAGCGTTAGACCATAGCAGTAAATATTGTAACTAATTTAATGAATTTTATTTTTAGCAAATTTTTAATGACGTCGTGTACTTAATCTTTCAAAGTTGTTCTAGATGAAATGTGTGGTGAGAGTTAACAAGCACCCTGTATATTAAATGAAATGAGCAAACAAATGTGTTTTTTTGTTCGCATATCCTTTACAGGACATCTATGCCAACATCAGCATCTTTCAGCTGATTGTTGATTTCTTGGCAAGATTACGCTCAGTAGTTTGCCATTGCTCTCTAAGCGACCGGCTCACATACCCCGCAAGTTACCGAAGCGGAGAGAACCGCTACCGATTGTCGCGCACGTCGGGTTACTCACGAGATTATACGGGATTACTGAGAAAGCCATGTAACTCCTAGACCAGTGAGACCGGCGCAGGAAAATATGCGAGGCAAGAAATCGTGTAATGTTCTGTTTATAGCGTCTGTCTGTAACTTCACTAAGGGAACATATGTTTATTGTCTTGTTTTAACATTTTCTAGACTCGCAGACCTGCAGGCATGTGTCATGATTGGTAACATGTATGTGAGGCGTTTTTCTTGCATTATGCTTTTAACTTAACAATCACATTATGTCAAAACACATTAAAAATTATCAACATAAACTTGTAAAAATACTGCAATGGAATACAAACGATGCATCATATATTTTACTTAAACGATATTTACTTAACGTATATTTTATTTTAACGATATATCATATATATCATATACGTTACTTAAATGATATATATAGTATAATTTATTTAAACTTCTTCTTCTGCTGTGTTCATCCGGAGTTTTTTTCTTCTTTTTCGACCGTGATTGCGCTGTGCCTGTTTACAGCAGAGCTGCGTTCTTGCGCCGTTAGGCCGACACATCCGACTTCTGCGGGCATTTGTTGACCGGGTTAACCTTCCCGGGGATTTACTTAAATGATATATTGTATACTTTACTTGCTGGTCTCTCTGGCTGTGGAGTTACAACACTTTCTCTCTGTAATCCCGTTTATCACACAGAGTCTCGTAGCGGAGCGAGAGCTGAGGCGGTTCGACCCCCGCTCGTGACTTGCGGTATACTGAGCCGGCCGCTCAGAAAGCAATGGCAAACTACTGAGCGTAATCTTGCCAAGAGATCAACATACAGCTGAAAGATGCTGGTGTTGACAGCTAAGTCCTGTAAAAGGACATGCTAAAAAAAAAAAAAAATACTTTACTTAAACTACATAGCGTATAATTTTCTTTAACGATATATCGTATACTGTTCTTAAACGATATAGCGTATACTATACTTTATCTGAGCTTGCAATGAGTACATCAACAAAAAACATCATCATGCAGCAGATTCTATGCAGAACGTGGCTCTCATCACGACGCATGGACAAGTTTCTGGATCCCTGGCCAGTTCTCCCGCCTCATGCACCCCCATATGGCCCAAAGTGTCTGCCATTTCCGGTGTCCATCTTCACGCTGGTTTGACCTTTGCTCCTTCGACGAGGAACCAGGCCTTCCACTCAACATGATATCCAACACAAACTAAAAGTGAACGTGATCAGCTTCACAAGACAACAAACAATCAATCAATCAATCAATCAAGTGCCGTCTTCACAATGAAGGTTGGCTGCAATGGATCTCCAACACAGTCTGTCTCTCGCCCTGACTGTACATTCTGTCAGGCTGATGTTCGTTAATCTCTTGATGTTATCTTCCCACTGGTATCGTTGTCTACCTCTTAGTCGCTTGCCCTCAACCAGGCCATCCAGTATGATTTTTTTTAAAATAAGAGTATCATGTCTTTTAACGTGACCGAAATATTTCACTCGCCTCCTCATTATTTCTTTCATCAACTCATTTCCAGTTTCTCTAGTACCTCTGCATTTTATTGGTCTCTTTTCCCCATGAAATACGACATATTCATCTGTATATCCACATCTCCAGGACCTCTATTCGACTTTATAGTTGTCTGTTCAATGTCCAGGCTTCCGCGCCATACAGTAGCGTTGAATATACGTAGCATTGACAATTCTAATTTTTAATGCGTTATTTATCTCCCTAGATCAGTGGTTCTCAAACTCTTTTGGCCCATGTACCCCTTCACCATATGTTCAAAATGTCATCAACCCCCCCCCCCCCCTTTCGTATTTTCTCCCTATAAATCCCCCGCCCCTACACAATATACGTAACAATGGAAGCTAAATTTAATAGCACATACTAGAACAAGATTAGAACAAGAATCGCCGTCTCGAAAGTAGCCTTTAGCAAGATGAAAAATATTCTGACCAATAAAAAGATGTCAATTGAAACGAGAAAAAGAGTGTTGAGGGGATACATAGAGCCTGTTCTTTTGTATGGATGTGAAACTTGGACAATGAGCAGTCAAGCTGAAAAACATTTGATGGCTACAGAAATGTGGTTTCTGAGGAAAATGCAAATATTACCATGGACAGACAGAAAAACCAATGACCACGAGACAAATAAACATCGTAAATTGATTAGAGAAATTAGACGTAGACAGTCACAATTGTTTGGACA
>JACEFZ010004774.1:862500-892500 GCA_014155875.1 Cepaea nemoralis | reverse complement strand
TAGACTCTTACTGTTGTGGTGTCGCCCACATCTCAGTAGGTCAAGGCAGAACGGTCAGAGACATCACGGTCAACCCTCAAGGGAAGGCATGGGCATTCCCCGCTATCCAAGGAGGTTTCATTAATTGCAGAGCCGGCACATATTGCTCTGAGACTGGGCTCACCCGAGGAATTGCCACGTCCTGCTCATGGCTACTTTAGTTCCTCACTTCCATGTATTGGGCATTTCGTTTGCCACTGGTCGCTCAAGCACAACCAGGGACGGACAGACTGCGGGCGACATCCACTCAAAAAGCTTTCACTTCGGGCTTCCACGTAATGAATTCGCTAGCCAAGCGTTCCATTTCGTGTAAACGAGACATCTTCCACCTTTGTCTACGCTCACTCTGTGAGTATCGATATAGACTTTCATCTTAACCATTGCGTGCGACTGGGGCGCTTTTTCCACCTTTAGTAACCGCTCACGCGCTAGGCTACACGTGCTGCCGGCTCAGCACCTTACCTCTATGCATCAGTGAGCGAGTAACGGCCAGGCCCTCTCATCCGGGGATCCCTCATATCCCCCATCTGAGACCCTTCGAACAGGTATCTAAACTAAGCATGTAGCGTACTCAGCATCTCACCTCTATTTTTCAGTAGGTGAGTATCAGCAAAGCTCTCACATCCGAGGGCTTATAGCTTGTAGGCGTTCAGCCATATCCCTCAGCTGAGAGCCTTAAATTATGTGTCCGGACCAAGAATTTATGCCTTCGTACGCCTAATTTGAACTTTTGACTGCTATCCTCAGTCTACTTGCATAGCAGCAGGTTGTGTCTCTCTTAGTCTGGCCACTAACCCAAGTTCTGTCAGACACATAGTTGTGCTTCCGTCGGCATTGCTCTTGGGGTCATTGGGACACGCAAGCCCCCTCCCCCACCCCCACCGCGGCAAGGTAGAGACACAAGGGGGGGGGGGGGGAAATTACACATTTCAATTTCCTCATTATTATAATTCTTTTAATCCTTGCTGTGACATATTTTGTATTTATTGCACAATTCTCTTTAGATTTCATTAAATTAAACTCGCTTTCGTCTTCATTACACAACGAATTCTATAAATTATTCAGCACCTAATTACCACGCTTTGACTTGTCTTTATTTAACAATGCATATGCATTTCAAACGTATTTAAATAAAATGTTTTTGTAACAAAATTTACCTCCTTGTATACTTTTGCTGAAAGTCTCCCGAAGGAAAGTTTTGTTGACACCCGACTGTTCTAAGAAAGGATACACGATGTCTTCCATTTCCTTCACGAACTCTTCATCTGTCAGGTTATAGGCGATCACGACGCTGTAGTCCACAACAACGCTTCCCTCCCTGCCCAGGAATTAAAGTTAACTTTGATGTTAAAAGGCAACGTTGAAGTTAAAGTTTGAATTTACAGTTGAAGATAATATTAAAATTATAATTATCACAAAACACATTAAAATTAAATATGAATTTACAGCAAAGTTAATGTTAAAATTATTATTAACAAAAAAAGTTAACATTAAAGTTAAGATGAATTTACCGTAAAGTTAATGTTAAAATTATAATTAGCAATAACGTTAATATTAAAGTTAAAGATGAATTTACAGCAAACGTTAATGTTGAAATTGTAATTAACATAACATATAAAATTAAAGTTAAAGATTAATTTATAGTAGAAGTTAATGTTAAATTTGTAATTAACATAACAGACAACATGAAAGTTAACGATAAATTTACAATAGAACTTAATGTTAAAAAATATAATTAACTAGCTGACCCGGCCCGGCTTCACCCAGTCCCTGGTGGGGAGCATCTCATTTAATTCATATAAGTAGTCATATAAGCTCTCCCGTTCCCGACTATCTATCTGTCTGTCTGTCTATCTGATCGGGCCCGGCTTCACCCAGTCCCTGGTGGGGAGCATCTAATTTAATTCATATAAGTAGTCATATAAGCTCTCCCGTTCCCGACTATCTGTTTGTCTGTCTGTCCCGGCCCGGCTTCACCCAGTCCCTGGTGGAGAGCATCTAATTTAATTCATATACGTAGTCATATAAGCTCTCCCGTTCCCGACTGTCTGTCTGTCTATCTGTCTGACCGGCGTTGTTTCGCCCAGCTCTTGGCGCACAGTAACTTAAAAGAATGTCCTTCCACACACCATTCAATGAAAACTGTAGAAAAAGATGGGTTAAAATGTTATGCATAATGCATTATTTTTATGCAAACTTTAAAAATACCTTAAAGATTATATCACTATTTAATATAACTCATATGCCTAAAAATAACTATAGACAAAGAGTTTAACAATAGTGCAGGTAAGTCCAACAATATGACAATAAAGTATATAGAAATGTTATTAAAAGTTATGCCCCTTGAAATAACTTTTCTAGAGTGAAGTCCCCCTGCTATATAGACATTATATAATGAAAATGGAAAAGTAAATGTTATTAAATAAGTAGAAGATTTTACATTAAGAAATTATTATAGTCGGTTGCACAGGAATGAAAGGAAGACGTGTAGAAAATTTCATCTCAATCGGATGTACCGTTATCGAACGCATCCAAGACCCACAAACCCACAAACATACACTCTGTTTTATAGATATAGATGTAACTGTTAACATTAAAGTTAACGTGAACATTATAATTCATTCTTGCTTCAATTTCTGTCATTGAGTATGGTTTGGGGCTGCTGACAGTATCAAAAAGCCAGCTTGAAAGGTTGGAGCGCATACAGAATGCTGCCATGCGGTTAATACTGGGGTGCACAAAGGACACACCAATAATATGCATGAGGCATATCCTGGCGCTACCTACAATGACGGATAGGCATAGGGTCCTTCAGGCCAAATGGTACCTGAGAGTTGCCGCAGACAGATCACCCGCTGCATGCAGCAATGGATATGGTAAAGGATCATAGACTAAGACGAGGCAGGTCCTGGATGGCACAGGCAAAACTTTCTATATGTCAGGTGTGTGATCTAGAGACCATCAATCGTGAAAGAGAGTGGGTTAAAGTTCCGGATGACATGACGAACTGGCACAATGTAATAATAACACTGGGTAGTGAGAGCAGAGAATGGGCAGCGGGCCGCACTGAGTTTGAAGTGCAACAGCTGATCCAGAGCAACACACATCAAGGTGACATAGTCATCTGCACCGATGGGTCAGTGGTGAGAAACAGACGCAGTGGCTGGGGCTTTATTGCAAAGGCTAATGGGCGAGTCTTGAAAAAAGAGAGCCTGGCATATGAGACTACAACCTCTAGCATGAGAATGGAGGTGGAGGCAGTAACAGCGGCATTCTGGTGGCTAGAGGAGACTACTGCAACACACGCTGTGTTCATTACGGATTCACATAATATGCTTAGCAATGTGGAGAAAGGAATGTTTCGTGTGGAATGGCTCTCGTTGCTTCAGAGGTCACAGATTGTGAGAATTGTATGGACATTTTGCCCTGGCCATGCGGGTGGACGGGGGAATGAACAGGCTGATAGGCTAGCAGGGAATGCACCTCTTGGTGGTATCTTGCCTATGGACAAGGGGGAGGTGGTCGTGCACTGGTGGGACGAGGTGGAGAAGGCGGAGGAACAGATTGAGAACCAATATATGGAAAGAATGAGATTGCGGGGGATCGGCAGGGGTTCTAGAAGAATCTCAAAACTGAGAGGGAAGACCAGGAGAACTTTTAATCAGATAGCGGTGGGAATGATTAGTAGTATGATTCTTCGCTAGCTGTTGAACGAAGGGCATGATCACGTATGTGAATGTTCTGAGTGCAGTGCAGTGATGTCGGTTCTTAACTCAACTCAACTCAGCTCTTGCTTCTTGGTTTTTCAGAATCGACATCACAGCACTGCGGGAAAATCCGCAGACGTGATTTCTCCCTCTGTAAATATCAAAAAGCCGTCTCCCTGGCCCAGTGGTTAACGTCTTTCTCTTTAATCCCGTATGTCCACGCGAGGAACGTAACCTGCGCGAGAATCGGTAGTGGTTTTCGCCGAGTTGGTAACTTACGAGGTATGTGAGCCGTTGCTAAGAAAGCAATAGCAAACTGCTGAACGTAATCTTGCCAAGACATTAACAATCATCTGAAAGATGCTGATGTTAGAAGCGATGTCCTGTAAAGGATATGCAAAATTTAAAAAAAAATATATATATCGTAAGCTGATCGATCGTTCCAGTAACACACTGGTTGTCTCCTCGTGCCTCATCCTTCGCTTAGCTTTTGAAAAGAAAGATGTTCCGGCCCCGTTCAACCGTCGAGTTTTCGATTGGTTATAATTGGGGCCCGTATGGCGTTCCTTTCTGTGCTTGCGTAGATAGGGCTGCGTATTTTCGCTCCCTGAATTCTGTCTGGTTAACTGTCTGTGTGTTTATTTCATCTTTTTGTGTCGTTTCACATGTGTGATCAGATTCGCACACTTGTAAGAACTGATGTAGACGTGTTCCCGTCTCGTCTCATTGTGTTATTTTCATCCAGGGAGTGCCTTACCAGTTGTCATTCACCTGAGGTTCCATCTATTTCCCCGTCTTTGTCTGTCTTCGTATGTTCTTGGTCTTCTCTGGTATCTTGTGTCGTGGACGGCTTGATAGTTTGATTTTGGTGGAGAGTGAACTCTTCTCCTGGCCACCGTCCTTGCTGGAACCATAGTTATAACCAGACTCTAGTCACGGAGGTCATGGCAGCAATAACAGCAATCACGTGGCTAGAAACACAGACGTTCACCTGTGCAGATTTTCTCAGCGACTCCATGAGTATGCCAAATATGATCGATATATACTGGGCCAGAAGGCAATGACATGAATCTTTAAGTGGATCAAAACTGACTTATTTCTGTTTCATTTCTGTGCCAGGGCACGCGGGTGTAAGAGGCAACGAACGAGCAGAGAGGCTTGTGGGCTTGATTGCTTTTGGGAGCGGACGAGCATGGATCAGGTTGATGCCTTGAACGTTGTCTGGGAGCGGACGAGTAATGGATCAGACTGATGCCTTGAATGCTGTCTGGGAAGCAGGACGAGCAATGGATCAGGTTGATGCCTTGAACGCTGTCTGGGAGGCAGGACTAGCAATGGATCAGGTTGATGCCTTGGACGCTGTCCGGGAGGCAGGACAAGTAAATGCCCCAAGGAATGCGTGTAATTTTACAGCTCTGGTCAGATTGCTAGAAATTCAGGTCAGACGAGGTCAAGCTAGACTAAGCGCCATGCGGGGAGCGGAAGAAGAATCGTCAACCTAAACAGAAGTGATGTCGTCAGTCGCTACACGCTGAGGGGGGTACTGAGGTGGGGATCTAAGCACTTATGGACCGACAGTTCAATGAGCATGATCTGTTGACTGACTGACTGACTGACTGACTAAACTAACTGATTAATTAGCTAACTAACTAACTGACAGACAGACACAGACGGTGAAAACAAAACTTGGACCGGCAATATTGTCAAACACTACAGTCATCAAACACACACCCTGTCTGTATGTGAAAAGTTGTGTAGTGAAATTACAACTAGACGAGCAAGTCAGCATGGCCGAATGGATAAGAGCACCCATTCTTAAACTTCCAGTGCGCTGATGCCGAGGTAGCGGGTTCAACCCCTACACTGGTTAGTTGGACTAAAATGTTGACTTCTCGTCCTTGACTTTAGGACGTAAATTACAAGTACCTCAGAAGTCGGAATGGGTTCTCCTGATGACGAGGGACACTGGCAATAGGAAAAGATATTCCACATGCGAAAATCAGTCCAGTGGACTAGAAGTAGAAACACGTGTGCGGATTAGGTCTGAGTTCAAAGCGTGCAAACACAAACTAGACAAAATGTAAACAATATTTATATTAGTGATAAACTAGCATCACAAAACTAGACAAAATGTAAACATTATTTATATTAGTGATAAACTAGCATCACAAAACTAGACAAAATGTAAACAATATTTATATTAGTGATAAACTAGCATCACAAAACTAGACAAAATGTAAACAATATTTATATTAGTGATAAACTAGCATCACAAAACTAGACAAAATGTAAACATTATTTATATTAGTGATAAACTAGCATCACAAAACTAGACAAAATGTAAACAATATTTATATTAGTGATAAACTAGTATCACAAAACTAGACAAAATGTAAACAATATTTATATCAGTGATAAACTAGCATCACAAAACTAGACAAAATGTAAACAATATTTATATCAGTGATAAACTAGCATCACTAAACTAGACAAAATGTAAACAATATTTATATCAGTGATAAACTAGCATCACAAAACTAGACAAAATGTAAACAATATTTATATCAGTGATAAACTAACATCACAAAACTAGACAAAATGTAAACAATATTTATATCAGTGATAAACTAACATCACAAAACTAGACAAAATGTAAACAATATTTATATTAGTGATAAACTAGTATCACAAAACTAGACAAAATGTAAACAATATTTATATCAGTGATAAACTAGCATCACAAAACTAGATAAAATGTAAACAATATTTATATCAGTGATAAACTAGCATCACAAAACTAGATAAAATGTAAACAATATTTATATCAGTGATAAACTAGTATAACAAAACTAGACAAAATGTAAACAATAATTATATCAGTGATAAACTGGTATCACAAAACTAGACAAAATGTAAACAATATTTATATTAGTGATAAATTGGTATCACAAAACTAGACAAAATGTAAATAATATTTATATTAGTGATAAATTGGTATCACAAAACTAGACAAAATGTAAACAATATTTATATCAGTGATAAACTAGTATCACAAAACTAGACAAAATGTAAACAATATTTATATCAGTGATAAACTAGTATTACAAAACTATACAAAATGTAAAAAATATTTATATCAGTGATAAACTAGCATCACAAAACTATACAAAATGTAAACAATATTTATATCAGTGATAAACTGGTATCACAAAACTAGACAAAATGTAAACAATATTTATATTAGTGATAAATTGGTATCACAAAACTAGACAAAATGTAAACAATATTTATATTAGTGATAAACTGGTATTACAAAACTAGACAAAATGTAAACAATATTTATATTAGTGATAAATTGGTATCACAAAACTAGACAAAATGTAAACAATATTTATATCAGTGATAAACTAGCATCACAAAACTAGACAAAATGTAAACAATATTTATATCAGTGATAAATTGGTATCACAAAACTAGACAAAATGTAAACAATATTTATATCAGTGATAAATTGGTATCACAAAACTAGACAAAATGTAAACAATATTTATATTAGTGATAAATTGGTATCACAAAACTAGACAAAATGTAAACAATATTTATATTAGTGATAAACTGGTATCACAAAACTAGACAAAATGTAAACAATATTTATATTAGTGATAAACTAGCATCACAAAACTAGACAAAATGTAAACAATATTTATATTAGTGATAAACTAGCACCACAAAACAATAAATGAAAATGTCGATTTCCTTACCAGAATTTGGTTATTGTGACGTCTCGGAATCCAGTTACATTTTCATATGCTGGTTTTATCTATCATAAAGAAACACAAATCAGTTTTACAGTTTCCAAGACGAAATGGTTATAAAGAAGCGAAAGAAAATTATTATACTCAAATACACATTACAAAAAGAAGAATCGTACTATCAAAGCTATTTAGATGAAAAGTTGAGTTGAGTTGAGCTAAGAACCGACATCACTGCACTCAGGACATTCCCATATGTGCTCCGACCCCTCATTCAACAGCTAGCTCAGAGTAGATGAAAAGATAATTATTGGAGAACATCGTGATAACTGGAAAGATCAATGGGAAAGGAGCCAAAGGCAGACTAGCAGGCTTCCATTCATCAATCAGAAATATAAAGCATCTGTTGGATCCCCCCCTCCCCCCGAGAAGCTGGTGTGGTGGGGAACGAGCAGGCGGACAGAATGGCTGAGTCTACACCGCTCTGTGGGGTATTGGTGCATGAAAGTGCAGATGTGCTCAGAGCTCTGTGGGGTATTGGTGCATGAAAGGGCAGATGTGCTCAGAGCTCTGTGGGGTATTGGTGCATGAAAGGGCAGATGTGCTCAGAGCTCTGTGGGGTATTGGTGCATGAAAGGGCAGATGTGCTCAGAGCTCTGTGGGGTATTGGTGCATGAAAGGGCAGATGTGCTCAGAGCTCTGTGGGGTATTGGTGCATGAAAGGGCAGATGTGCTCAGAGCTCTGTGGGGTATTGGTGCATGAAAGGGCAGATGTGCTCAGAGCTCTGTGGGGTATTGGTGCATGAAAGGGCAGATGTGCTCAGAGCTCTGTGGGGTATTGGTGCATGAAAGTGCAGATGTGCTCAGGGCTCTGTGGGGTATTGGTGCATGAAAGTGCAGATGTGGTCAGAGCTCTGTGGGGTATTGGTGCATGAAAGTGCAGATGTGGTCAGAGCTCTGTGGGGTATTGGTGCATGAAAGTGCAGATGTGCTCAGAGCTCTGTGGGGTATTGGTGCATGAAAGTGCAGATGTGCTCAGAGCTCTGTGGGGTATTGGTGCATGAAAGTGCAGATGTGGTCAGAGCTCTGTGGGGTATTGGTGCATGAAAGTGCAGATGTGGTCAGAGCTCTGTGGAATCGTGTGTATAGTGTATAAGAACAGATAGATCATAGCGGTCTGGAGAGAATAGTGCTGGAGGAGTGACCAGGGGATCTGGCCGACACTAAAGACTCCGAAGAAAGGCCGGACGGACACATAATGCGATTGCTACTGGTTCCATTATTGTTGGAACTCTTCGCTGGCTGTTGTAGATGAGGACGGAGCAGGTATGGGAATGTCCCGAGTTCTGTGATGTCGGTTCTTGACCCAACTTAACTCAGCTCATCTGTTGAGAAATGTTATGTTATGTCCCGGTTCTGTGATGTCGGTTCTTGACCCAACTTAACTCAACTCATCTATTGAGACATGTTATGTTATGTCGAACGACGTGACTGCACTCCGGGCAATCCCATGCGTGGTCAGTCTTCAAAGAATCTCAAAGTATTTCTGCTCACTGTTCTCATCAGGCCCGTTAGCGGGGTAGGAGTATCCCTTATCAAAGGAGATGTAAGACGCCCCCTTTCCTCCATTAGTCAACGGGACACCCTTGGGCAAGATGGAGTACCCGTTTATCCCCCCCCCCCCCAAATCAGGGTTACGTGAAGCAATGGAAGCAGGTCGTGGATGGAGTGTGAGAGCAGCCTACAGATTGTTGTTGGTTATGGTCTGCTCTCTGCGGCGATAGGCAGATGATCTCATCAGTAGAGACAATGGCTATGGCTACAGACAGACTAGTACAGTCATTGCCCAGAAGGAAAGCAATGGCAAACTACCTTACGCAAAACTTGCCAAGAAACCATAACAACCATGAGTATACGCCTGTGAGACCTGGACACTTGCTAAAAAAAAGCTGAACAGCGCATAAATGTCTCTGAATATAAATGTTATAGACAGGTTCTAAGAATATCTTGGGTAAAGAAAATAACAAATGCATCCATATTTCAAGAGCTGAATGGGACGCAGAGGTGTTTCCAAGGCACCAGGGCCGGGTTATATACTGGCCAAGACCTATTGACGCGTCCTCGTCGAGCGTCCTGGGCAACAGGTCCCTTCGGGGTTCTGGCTGAAGTCAATAGGATCGCCGATTCCTCCGAAGTCGGAGAGTGTCTGCCTGTACGGCGAGGAACCACCATTCTGCACACCAATAAGCCAGACATGGGACAACGGATACTCACGCAAACCTCAGGTCCTGTATGACATCACACTGATGTTGGACAACAGGATGCCTTCATCCGACATACAGGACTTCGCGTTGGAGCTCAAGCCAACGAACACAAGCAAGCAAGCAAGCAAGAGCTGAATATTGAAGAGCGTTGGCTATTAAAGACGATAAAACAAAGAAAATTGATATAGTTTGGTCACTTGAAACTTCACGAAAGTTTGGAGAGAACAATAATGGAGGGGTATATGCCTGGGAAAAGAGGAAGAGGAAGGCCAAAGAGAAGATGAGTGCAGAATGTGGCGGGTGATCTCCAGATGGGTGTATCGGACGCAGGACATCTTGCCTCCGAAAGTTGTTATGGGAGCGAGGTTCTCCAATGAACATGCTACTACTGAATGAATGAGTTGAGTTGAGTTAAGAACCGACATCACTGCACTCAGGACATTCCCAGACGTGCTCAGTCCCCTCGTTCAACAGCCAGCGAAGAGTCATTCTACTAATCGTTCCCACCGCTATCTGATTAAAAGTTCTCCTGGTCTTCCCTCTCAGTTTTAAGATTCTTCCAGAACCCCTGCCGATCCCCTGCAATCTCATTCTTTCCACATATGGGCTCTCAATCTGAGTGAATGAATGAATGAATAAATGTTCCCATCAGGATTTGCATGTTCTTTGCAGCACGTTGCGGTCAATCCTAATCCTAGATTGATTTTCCAGGCAATGTTTCGTTAAGTAGTTTGCCATTGCTTTCTGAAGGAGAAGTCAACATTGAATTCCTACGTAACGCCGGTGTAGGGGTTGAACCGCCTACCCCGCCAACAGCGAACTCGAAGTTTAAGAGCGAACGCTCTTATCTTTTCAGTCAGGTCATCATCATCATCATCATCATCATCACCATCATCATCATCACCATCATCATCACCACCATCATCATCATCATCATCATCATCACCATCATCATCACGACCATCATCATCATCATCACCATCATCATCATCACCACCATCATCATCATCATCAAATCCCATGTAAGCTGGCGTAGGCGTCCATGTCTTTCCATAGATCCCGGTCATTGGTGTTCTGGATCAACTCTGCTGATGGCATTCCTCAATGCCACCGTCTCAGTCCATCCAGCATTATTTGTCTCTGTTGACTTTGCCTCTGCCTCTCTTCTCCTCGATCTTTCCAGTTATCACGATGTTCTCCAAAGCCTCTCTTCTCATCACATGACCAAAGAAAGCTGTTTGCCTGCCTCTGTCTCTATTCCCCTCGATCTTTCCAGTCGTCGCGATGTTCTCCAATGCCTCTCTTCTCATCACATGACCAAAGAAAGCTGTTTGCCTGCATCTGTCTCTATTCCCCTCGATCTTTTCAGTCGTCGCGATGTTCTCCAATGCCTCTCTTCTCATCACATGACCAAAGAAAGCAATCAACCCTTGGTTGATTTTCTGGACAATTTTAAATTAAGTAATTTACCATTGATTTCTGACTGAGAAGTCAGCATTGAATTCCAACTTAATGCCGGTTTAGGGAATGAACCGCCTTCCCTGTAAACATTTAAGAGCGAACCTTCTCATCCTTTCAGCCATCCAGACCTCTAATATTTTCGCTAGAAAGTCCTGTTTGTGAATGCCGAAACAGATAAAGAGAGAGTTTCCTCCGAAGTTGGAGAGTGTCTGCCTGTACGGCGAGGAACCACCAGTCTGCACACCAATAAGCTAGACATGGGACAACGGATACTCACGCAAAACTCAGGTCCTGTATGACATCACACTGATGTTGGACAACAGGATGCCTTCATCCGACATACAGGACTTCGCGTTGGAGCTCAAACCAACGAACACAAGCAAGCAAGAGAGAGCAAAGAACACATAGAGAAGAGAATTAAAGAGAGTGGAATAATATACGGAGTACACAGGGGGAGCTGTAGAGTTAGTTATTCTTTCCTCTTGAGCCTAAGGCGGCGCATAGGGCAGAAGTCCTGACTCTCCATGCTTGGCGGTTCGCTGCTACCTGTTGTAGATCTTGGATATTTACTTGGCCATTGAATGAGCCTTCTCTAATGATGGTTCTACGCAGGGTCTCTCTTGGTCTTCCCCGTTTTCTTTTCCCTACTGGTGACCATATGAGGGCTTGGTAGAGGAGTCTTGTCTTGTCCATTCTGAGTACATGGCCGATGTAGTTCCAACGGCGTCTTCTTATGAAGTTGGATACTGTATCTTGCTTAGTCTCTTGTCTTATTTGTGAATTGGTTCTGAAGTCTGTCCAGTGTATGTTTAGAAGTCTTCTAAGACATTTGTTCTCAAAATTGTCTAATTTTTTATCTAAAGCTACCGTTGATTTCCAACTTTCACATCCACACGTTAACACTGGAATCACACAAGAGTTGAAGATTTTAAGTTGTGTGTGTTTGCTGAGTGTCTTTGACTTCCAGATGTTTGACAGTTTATTGAAGGCACTAGATGCCAGTGCGATTCTAGATGATATTTCTGGTGTTGAGTCCCCTGTAGATGTAATTTTGCTTCCTAGGTATGTAAAGCTGTTGACTTTTTCAAGAACGTAGCTGTTCAATTTGGTGTCATCTGAACTGTTGGTAAGATCAATAGTCTTTGTTTTTGTGGTGTTAATTTGGAGACCAATTTGCCCTGAAACATTTTGGAGGTGGTTTATTTTCTCTTGGGCATCCGGGTGTGTTGAACTCAAAAGCACTAAGAGCTGTAGAAGACAGCAGAAAATATGAGAGCTTGGCATAATGGTGTTGTTGAAGGCCTACATTACTGACACCTGGCCGTCTGGACAGACGATAGTTATTTAGTTTAGTTTAGTCGACGGATCAACATCATGGTGCACGGGTGTAACCCATAAGTGCTCAGAAAGCTGGTTGTTCCGTCTACTCTCATGGGGTAGCTCAGTCATATCTAAGACAACGTTCGACGCTAACAGAAAGCATATACTCCAGTCCACTGCCATACGGTAACTCAGTCATAACCTAGCCTAAGCTACATTGGGGGATAAAGCAGTGAAAGAAAAGAAGAAATACGTAAAAAGTTCTCATGTGGTGATATATTCACATTTACAACCGTGCGTACCATGTTTGTATAATTCACTACAGCCTCTTTGTAGTAGTTAGTTGATGCGTCCTCGAGGTCTTCGTGAAACTGCACGTCATATTTTAATTGGAAAGGAAATGATACGTCTGTAAAGCAAACAAACATCGGCCTGTTAACATGTGTCAGTCAGACAATTAACTGATTCATTGCCAAACAAACAGTAGGTTTGAACAAAACATGGTACACAATCAAATGAACAAGTATTATAATGTAAATATCCGTTCACTTAACATTGCATTTGTGGAAGATATCACTGGCTGTCTCTGTCTGTCTGTCTGTCTGTCTGTCTGTCTGCCTGCCTCTCTGCCTGTCTGTCTGTCTGTCTGTCTGCCTGCTTGCCTGCCTGTCTCTCTGTCTCTCTGCCTGTCTGTCTGTCTGCCTGCCTGTCTGCCTGCCTGTCTGTCTGTCTGTCTGTCTGTCTAAGATTTGCCAGGCAGAGAAAATATGACTCAAAGGAGTGACCCTTCTAGACAAACTACTTGGGGACGTGAAGATCTCAAGCCCATGGCCCTCTTTATAAGTCAAAAAGCGTCTAATTTTTCAACGTCTAGTTTCTCTAATCAGTTTGCCTGTTTTCAATTGCCTTTTGTAGGACTGTCTCATTGGTTCTTCTGTCTGTCCATGGTATTCTTTGCATTTTCCTCAGAAATGACATTTCCACATCCGTTAGATGTTCTTCATTTTGTCTGCTCATCGTCCCCGTTTCCCATCCATATGGAAGTACACGTTCTATGTAGCATTTCAACATTATTTTTTTCGTTGCAATTGACATGTTTGATTAACCAGTATGTTTTCCATTTGCAAAAAAGGCAGCCTTTGCCGTAGCGATTCTGGTTAAAATCTCTTCAGTGCACCTCCCATCAGATGTTATGACTGTTCCGTGATAACTGTGCCGATTAATTTGTTGAAGAATATATAAGGATATTTGCCCGTGTATAATATTATATTCATCGAAATATGCCAGGCAATTAATCGTCCAACCAATTGTTTGTGACTGCTGTGTTTAAATTCACAAAGGGATTACATGTTTTGAATTTATGAGTCAATTCAATTCTTCAACCTATTATCAGTACACATCATACAGATCACCTTGGATTCCCAACAACTGATACCAATAAAATAATTTATCGCCCATAGTCCATAGCAACGCCAGGAAACATGGCGCCGTGTAAGAATATTCCCATTTTACCGTATATTATTACACTGTGGTATCTCTTTCTTCTTAGAGATGACGTCTCTGTCTTCTTATAATTTAATTCTAACCCCGATTGTTCACTGTGTACAATAACCGTATCTACTAAATGTTGCATAGTTTAGTTTAGTTTAGTTTAGTCGTTGGATCAACATTACGGCACACGATTTAACCCATAAGTGCTCCGTTTTCCTCCTAACTCAAACCTGAGTCTGGAGAAACTCAGCTCAATGCACGAACTCCGTTGCATCGGAGAGGATCCTGAAATACTTTGGGTAGATTTTTAATTCGAAATTTTGCCCCGGCAGCGCCGTTAGGTTACTCTTTTTCGATTTCCAACTGCCAAGGGATGTTTTACGTGCGCAACAATACACACCCAGAGACCAGGGGAAATTTTATTACTGGAAGTTCAGGTGGATTAAAAAAAATAATAAATCCCGGTCCTCACCGGGGCCTGAACCCGGGACCTCCAGCACTCGAGGCGGACACCATACCTCGAGACCACTCAGCCCCCCCCCCCCCCCCCCCCCCCGATTCTTGCATACAAGTGAGTACACACTGGTTAGTAATGTGAGGTGCCATTTCGGAATGTTATCTACTCATTAAGTGCGAAGACTGTCGGCTGCAATTTTCTGTAGTCTGTTCGTGGAGTCTGATATGAATATCGCACGTGACCCGGTGTACCCGTTACTAGACCCTCAATACTTAATACAACAACAGGATAGTCTGGCATATGAGGCAACGACCTCCAGCATGAGAATGGGGGTGGAATCAGTCACAGCGGCATTCCGTTGGTTAGAGGAGACCACTGCAAAACACACTGTATTCATTACTGATTCAATGAGTATGCTTAGTAAGGTGGAGAAAGGAATGTTTCGTGTGGAATAGCTCACCTCGCTTCAGAGGTCACAGATTGTGAGAATTGTTTGGATTTCTTGCCCTGGTCATGCGTTAGTGCGGGGGGAATGAAAAGGCTGATGAACTGGCAGGGAATGCACCCTTTGGTGGTAAAGGGGAGAGGTGGTCGTGTGACTGTGGGATAAGGTGGAGAAGGTGGGGGAACAGATTGACAACCCGTATGTAGAAAGGATGAGATTGCGGGGGATTGGCAGGGGTTCTGGTAGAATCTCAAAACTGAAAGGGAAGACCAGGAGAACTTTCAATCAGATAGCGATGGAAACGATCGGATTAGAAGTATGACTCTTCGCTGGGTCTTAAACGAGGAGACTGCGCGAGGGCGTGTGTGAGAATGTCCTGAGTGCAGTGATGTCAGTTCTTAGATCAGCTCAACTCAACTCAACATACTTAATACAATCAGCATGGTTAATATATTACATAAAGGAATAGTGTACTTACTTGGTACTATAGCATATGGTGCTGGAACAGTGGTCAGACGTGTAGAGATTGTTGTAGAGGGTTTCGTTGCTGCTCCAATATTTTCTGTCTTGTCATTTGTAGAGTTTGAATATATTGAGCCTGTAGTCTGGGTACCTGAACTGAAGGTGTTGGTAGGTGAAGGAGCTATCGATGCAGACGGGAAGGGGCTGACTTCTTCTGTGGTACATGAAAGGGTGATCCCATCTCGTGTGATTAGCATCGGTGTCTGATCGGCAAGGATTTCAGACCCGTTTGCGCTGAAGGCGTGGGTGTTCGACAAGTATGCATTCGAGTCGAGGATGTTTGACAAGTATGTGTCTGAGGCGTTGGCGATTGACAAGTTTGCGTTTGAGTCGTTGGCGTTTGACAAGTATGCGTTTGAGTCGTTGGTGTTTGACAAGTATGCATTCGAGGCGGGAGTGTTTGACAAGAATGTTCTTGAAGGTTCTAAGTTTGGAGAGTCAGTAAGTATGACCTGACTGTAAGGCACTGTTACACATACCGTTCTGATATGAGGTACAGAGGCAGATATAGTGGTGATGCTGTCCTGGCTTGGGAGAAGTGTTGGTGTCGGCTGGATACTTGGCAATGATGTTTCTGAGAGATCTAGAGAGGGGGATTGTGTAGCACTTGTGATCTCAGCCCGCCATGATGTTATCGTATCCGAGTCTGAAAAGACTGCACTGGTAGTATCTATATTTAGCAATGACGTAGTTCCGGTATGTAAATCTGACGACAGTGTCGCTTTTATATGTGCTGCAATGATTGTGTTGTCATTATTTAGCTGTTGGGCTATTGTTGATTGCGATTGTGGAAATGAATCAGTTGCAGCTTTAAAATCTGATGTTGGTGATACGGGTATGTCTGATGATGATGCTGCGGTGATATGCCAGAGTGATAATATTACTATTACAACCGATTGTAGTGCTGGGCTGGTACGTGTTGACCACATGGTGCTGAAGATCTTGGCAACTGAAAGACAAAAAGTATAATGTACTCAACTAGCAACGAGTGTACGCAGCATTTGTATTATACTTAACCACCTTACTGTCTTCCAGAGTTTATCTTTTTAGACAAAGGCTAGTTGAGTTGATCCACCAGCTAATAGAGCTATGCTGGCGAGAAGGACAAGTCCCACAGGATTTCAAAGATTCAAACATCATAACGCTGTACAAGAACAAGGGAGATCGGAGCGACTGTAACAGCTATAGGGGTATCTCACTTCTGTGTATTGTTGGGAAAGTATATAGATAGGGTAGCGGGGTAGGGGTATACCCTATCAAAGGAGAAGTAAGGTGCCTCCTTCCCTCCGCTAGCCTACGGGACACCCTTGGGCAAGGTGGAGTACCCGTTTAGCCCCCCCCCCCAACAGGGTAACGTGAAGCCATGTGAGCAGGTGGTGGATTGGACTTGGGAGCAGCCGATAGATAGTTGTTGGTTATGGTTTCAAGTCAGTAAGTGAGGCTAAGCAGCCATGTGCAGGACGTGACGATTCCTTGGGTGAGCCCAGTACCAGAGCGCTATGTATCGGCTCTGCAAGTATGGAAGCCTCCTTGGATGGCGGGGAATGCCCATGGTCTGCCCCTGCCTTCTCTTGAGGGCTGACCAGGATCTTTGGCTGTTCTATATGGACCCGCTGGGATGGGGGATAACACCACAACAGTGAGAGTCAAACGTCCTAAGAAACCCCCGGGAAGGTTAACCCGGTCAACAAATGCCCGCAGAAGTCGGATGTGTCGGCCTAACGGCGCAAGAACGCAGCTCTGCTGTAAACAGGCACAACGCAATCACATCCAAAAAAAAAAAAACTCTGGATGAACGAAGAAGAAGAAGAAGAAGTTTCAAGTCAGTGACGGTGGGCAGAGGATATCTCAGTAGAGACAATGGCTACGGTCATCCGATCAGTATGGTCACTGCCAGGAAGGAAGAATGGTAGACTTCCCTCCTTATTGATTCCCGGGCAGAGGAGGCTCGTCAGCCTTGGTTGGTATCTCTTCTAAGAGAGGGAACTCTAAATCTCAAACCTCCGCTGCCTTGCGGGTATACCCATATGGGAAAGGCTTCGGGAGTAAACCCTGAGGACAAATCCGGAGATGGAGTCCCTAAGGCAGTTCCATGTTGTAAACAACATAGTTCTGGCAACTCCTGCGACGGCACCGATGCCAAGTTGCATTGGCTACTGCCTTTCCCTTGGTCAACATCGGCGACGTGGAGAGGGGGAACCTGCTACTGGGCAACAGCTGGTTCTCCGATTTCCATTGCCCAGGCTTGTGCCCTGAAGAGTTCACTTCAGCACCGCGTAAAGCGGTGACACAACACGGGAAGCAGCATTTGCCGGTTATAAGTCTTAATGCTCGATTGGCGTAGAGCAAGGCGCCAGGGGCTACTCCCGACGGTGGGAGAGATCATCGTATCTCACTAGACAGCTACCGCCCGCCTAAGCTGGGCAGCCTCCAGTCAATAAGGTGTTGTCTCGCCACGGTTCATCTGCTCCTGAGGGTGTGTGGAGCTTAGGGGAAAATCCTGACACATGTACCGCAATCTATACACCTAGCAACAAGAAAAAAAAACAAAACAACCAGCCCTAAGGCTGGAAACATGGAACGTAAGAACCATGACTCCTGGCATCTCAGACGATCTAAACGAGATTGTGGATGCCCGCAAAACTGCAGTGATAAACAACGAATTACTAAGACTGGGGATAGACATTGTCGCCCTGCAAGAGACCAGGCTCCAAGAATCTGGAAGCATCAAGGAGAGGGACTTCACTTTCTACTGGCATGGCAAGCCGTGCGGAGAGACCAGGGAGCATGGAGTTGGCTTCGCTATCAGAAACAAGCTGCTCAATTCCATCATACCACCAAGTGATGGCACTGAAAGAATATTGAAGCTCCAACTCCAGACAGAGGCAGACCCAGTTAGTATTATAAGCGTTTATGCCCCAACACTAACTGCAGCATCAGAATCTAAAGACAAGTTCTATGACGACCTTAGCAAAGAAGTCAGTGAAACACCAGAGAAACAACATCTTTTTATCCTGGGGGATTTCAATGCCAGGGTTGGCTCCGACCACGAATCTTGGCCTTCATGTCTAGGACAGTTTGGTGTTGGGAAGATCAATGACAATGGACGTCTCTTGGAATTCTGCAGCCACCATAATCTGTGCGTGACCAACACCTTCTTTGACACGAAACCTCAACACAAGGTGTCATGGAGGCACCCCAGATCAAAGAACTGGCACCAACTCGACCTGGTGCTCACTAAACGCAGCAACCTCCGCAATGTACGGCTGACTCGCAGCTATCATAGTGCTGGCTGCGACACCGACCATTCACTCGTCTCCAGCAAGGTGAAGATAAAGCCCAAGAGAATCTATAGAAGCCGAACAGAAGGAAGACCACGCATTGACACCAGTGGCACCCAAAATAAAGAGAAGGTCAACAAATTCATGCAGGCTCTAGCGGATACTCTGCCCGGCCCCACAGACGGAGATTCCACTGAGAGATGGAGTCATTTTCGCGACACCATCTACAATACAGCACTATCAACATTTGGCAAGAAGCAAACTAAGTCAACCGACTGGTTTGAAGCACACTCTGAAGAGATGCTCCCAGTCCTGGAGATAAAGAGACATGCATTCTCAATGTATAAAACATCACCTTCAGAGAAAACACTGCAGGCATTGCGAACGGCCAGAAATAGAGTACAACAGATGGCAAGAAAATGTGCGAACAGGTACTGGCTACAGCTCTCTGCTCAAATTCAAACTTGTGCAGACACTGGAAATATAAGAGGAATGTATGAGGGCATCAAGCAAGCTGTCGGTCCATCAAAAAATAAGATGGCCCCTTTACGATCAACTGAGGGGGTAATCATAAAAGATCGAGCGAAACAAATGGATCGCTGGGTAGAACACTACTCAGAGCTATACTCAGTGGATAACACTGTCAGCGAAGAAGCTCTGGAAGCCATCGATCAACAGTCCGCCATGCATGCCTTGGATAACGAACCTTGCCTCACAGAAATCAGCGAAGCACTAGACTCTCAAATCCGGCAAGGCACCTGGAAAAGATAGTATTCCACCTGAAATTTAAAAATGTAGCAAAGAAACAATCATCCCAGAACTGTATGCAATATTACAGCTCTGCTGGAGAGAAAAATCAATACCACAAGATATGAAAGACGCAAACATCGTTACCCTTTATAAAAACAAAGGCGACAGAAGCGACTGCAACAACTATCGCGGCATTTCCCTTCTCAGCATTACAGGCAAGAATTTTGCCAGAGTAATCCTTAAAAGATTACACATTCTTGCTGAAAGAATCTACCCCGAATCGCAGTGCGGATTTAGACCCAACAGGTCCACCATCGATATGATTTTCTCACTCCGGCAGCTCCAAGAGAAGTGCAGAGAACAGAGGAAGCCATTATATATTGCCTTCATCGACCTAACAAAGGCATTTGACCTCGTGAGCAGAAGCGGCCTTTTTAAGGTCCTTGAAAAGGTTGGATGTCCACCCACCCTTCTTAGTCTCGTGAAATCATTCCACGAAAACATGCAGGGGACCATTTTATTTGACGGCTCAACATCCCAGTCATTCAGCATCAGCAGCGGAGTAAAGCAGGGCTGCGTGCTTGCTCCTACACTCTTTGGTATCTTCTTCGCTGTTCTCTTAAGGCAAGCATTTGGGACTGCCACTGAAGGCATATACCTCCACACAAGATCTGATGGCAAACTTTTTAACCCATCAAGACTCAAGGCAAAGACCAAAATAAGATCAAGATGCGTAAGAGAACTACTTTTTGCAGATGATGCAGCACTGACTACTCATACAGCAGAAGATCTCCAAAGGCTCATAGATCGTTTTGCAGCCGCCTGCAAAGACTTTGGGCTCACTATTAGCCTAAATAAAACACAGGTGATGGAACAAGATGCTGATGAGCCTCCGTCAATCAAAATCTCTAATTACGAATTGAAGGTCGTCCACGATTTTGTGTATCTGGGATCGACAATATCAGATAATCTTTCATTAGAGACAGAAATCGACAGACGCATTGGAAAGGCAGCCACAACATTTTCCAGGCTAGCTAAAAGAGTTTGGGAGAATAATAGACTAACAGAGCGTACAAAAGCTCAAGTATATAAAGCTTGTGTTGTTAGCACACTACTCTACGGGTCTGAATCCTGGACCCTGTACTCAAGACAGGAAAGGAAGTTGAATTCCTTCCACATGAGATGTCTGAGACGTATCCTGGGCATAACATGGAAAGACCACATAACAAACAAACAGGTGCTTGAAAGAGCAGATATTACCACAGTGCACACCCTCCTCAAGCAGAGACGCCTCCGGTGGTTGGGCCACGTATCTCGAATGGAGGACGAACGTATTACCAAAGATCTCCTTTACGGAGAACTAGCCACAGGAAAGAGGCCAACCGGAAGACCCCAAATGCGATACAGGGATGTGTGTAAACAAGATATGAAAACCATTGGAATAGATCCAGACACGCGGGAGAGAGTTGCAACAGACAGATGCTCATGGAGAAGAGATGCACGAAACGGACTGGTGCTCTTTGAGCGCAATCAGATCCAAAAAAAAACTGAGGAGAGACGGCACAGGCTCAAAGAGCAGTCACTTACTGCGGGACTTGCCTCGTCTTACAGATGCGGAAACTGCGACAGGGATTGTCACTCTCGAATTGGACTATACAGTCACCAGCGGTGCTTTCAGGCACCTCCCAAGCGGCACAACTCTATAGTCCTTCAGGACTGAAAGAGGCCTACTAGCTAGCTAGCTACTACTACTACTATTTGCCAGAATTGTCCTGCGCAGACTTCAAGTCCTAGGAGATCAAGTCTACCCCGAATCACAGTGCGGCTTCCGTCAGAACCGATCTACCATTGATATGATATTCTCATTGCCACAGGTGCAAGAAAAATGCCGGGAACAAAATCAGCTACTGTTTATTGCCTTCATCGACCTCACAAAGGCATTCGATTTGGTCAGTCGTGAGGGTCTGTTCAAAGCACTAAAGAAGATTGGCTGCCCACCAACTCTTCTGTCCATTGTGGAATCGTTCCACACAGGCATGAAGGGTATAATCAAGTTTGATGGCTCAACTTCAGAAGAGTTTGAAATCAAGAGTGGAGTTAAGCAAGGTTGTGTACTAGCTCCCACCCTCTTTGGGATATACTTTTCACTTCTACTGAAATATGCCTTTCGTGATCAGGATGACGATATATACATTCACTCACGCTCAGATGGTGGCCTCTATAATGCTCAGAGATTGAAGGCCAAGACCAAAATTAGCAGGGTACTAATCAGAGAGTTGCTTTTTGCGGATGATGCTGCGATTACGACCCACTCTGAGGAAGAATTACAACATCTACTATCATCATTCTCCAATGCTTGTTCTGAATTTGGTTTAACAATTAACAAAAAGAAGACACAGATTATGTCACAAGGTGCACATGATGTACCTTCAATCTTTATTGACGACGCCGAACTGGAGATAGTAGTCCATTTTACATATCTAGGATCAGAGGTAAATAGCAAATTATCCCTCGATCAGGAAATCAACATCAGGATTGGCAAGGCAGCAACAACAATGAACATGTTAGCAAAAAGAGTCTGGGAGAACAGGAAGCTTACTTCCAAAACAAAAGTCCTCGTCTACCAAGCCTGTGTCCTTAGTACTCTTCTTTATGGCAGTGAAACCTGGACAACTTACTCACGCCAAGAGAAACGTTTAAACAGCTTTCATATGCGGTGTCTGCGAAGAATACTTGGTATTAAGTGGCAAGACAAAATCACAAATACTGAAGTATTGGAAAGATCAGGTTGTGTGACGGTGTATTCCATGCTCAGTCTTCGTAGACTTAGATGGATAGGACACGTTAGGAGGATGGATGATGGTAGAATACCAAAGGACATCTTTTTTGGTGAATTACAGACGGGTAGGAGATCTCATGGTCGGCCTCTACTACGATACAAAGATGTGTGTAAGCGGGACATGATTGATACAGGCATTGATAATGCACATTGGGAGCACGTCGCCGCTGAACGTGATGCATGGAGGGCAACTATCAGAAATGGAATAAAGACAAAGGAGAAAATGATTGCAGATAAAGCACACACAGAGCGTGAGAGACGTAAGATGGTACAAAATGGTGGAAGTGACCATGCTTTCACATGCACCTACTGTGGGCAAACATTTGCAGCAAGAATTGGCCTTACCAGCCGCACTCGCCACCGCCATGGATCGTAGTTATTAAGCCTTTTTGAAGCACAATGTACCAAACTATCGTCTGTCAAGACGGAAAGGTGCCAATGAAGTTGAGTAAAACATATAAACCGGTGGAAGGCAAGGGAAAATCATTGCTTTACTTAACCTTGGTTAATCAAGCTTTAAAACAAATAAAATTGCACACTATTTTAATAATATAACTGCCATCATCACCATCGCTGCCGCCGATACCACCACCACCACCACCACCACCACCAACAACAACACCATCACCACCACCACCAACATCACAATCCTGACGACCACCACCAAAATCAGCACTAACATCACCACCGCCACCAACATTACCACTACCATCAAAAACATTACCACCACCAACATCACCATCACCACCAACATTACCACCACTACCAACACCACTACAACTACATCTTTCATGTAACAGCAAAAACCGGCTCAAAAAGGGCGTCACTGAATAAGCATAAAGCAACCACGTGTATAAGCCAGACAGTAAGTAAATAAGTAAGTAAGTAAGTCAGTCAGTGTGACAGTGTAGCGAAGTGGTGAAGTCGATGGTTTCATAAACATCATAACCCCAGCAGTCTCCCGATGTATGCCATTTATTGTAGTTACTTCAAGTTGACAGACTCTTAGAAATAGTCCACTCCAAATATCGTAAACCATTAACAGAGGTCCAGCTATCTCAACAATACTAGATGACTTCTATGCGACCTCTCTCTAAGACTGCTGGCTAGTAACTAACCTGTTGCTATTCTTACGTCAACGCGTGAGCATCCCTAGTTATTTACATTTCCCCGGGGTGCTCCCGCGTGCACTGAAGTTTAGACCCTTTTTCTCTTGCACGCCGACCTAGATCCCCTTAACAGAGACAGACACTCTGTTATATAAGTAAGTAAATCTTTATTTTCAAAGGGTTAAGAATTGGGCACGCAGGCCCGTCTGACATTCTGCCCTTCTTCTCTATTTCCTCTCATAATTCTTTCATTCAACATCTCTTATGAAGCAATTCTTGACTCTTTTGTGAAGCAATTCTTGAGCAGTTGACTCAAGGGTTGTGTACTTCTCTTCGGTATCTATAAATACACGTAGATCCGGTTTAGAAGATAAAAGGCTTCAACAAACGAATTATGTTGTCAGGTTACAAGCTGTGACGGGAGATAACCAGCCTAGTCACATTGGTATACAAGAGTTATCTGTCAGCTGTTACTACTGTATCTCATTGTCCAAGAACCCCGCAGATTTTAATCTTGTTTGACATGTGTTGAGATGAGTTGAGCTGAGTTGTGTTGAATTGAGTTAAGTTGTGTTGAGTTGAGCTAAGATGAGTTGAGAGTTAAGTTGTATTGAAATGAGTTGAGTTGTGTTGAATTGAGCTGAGCTGAGCTGAGTTGAGTTGAACTGAGTTGAGTAGAGATTAGCTGAGCTGAGTAGAATAGAATTAAGTTGAGTTAAGAAACGACATCGTAGCACTCGGGACATTCCCATACGAGCTGATCTTCAACAACCAGCGAAGACTCCCTATAGTAATGGTACTAGTAGCAGTCTGATTATGTGTCCGCCTGGCCTTTCCTCGGAGTCCTGAGTGTCGCCAGATCCTCTAGTCACTCCCTGCAGCACTATATAAATATGGATTGTGTACAAAAGATCAGCCTATAGCAATGTGTACACAAGATAAGCCGATAGAAATATGGATTGTGTACAAGAGATCAGCCTATATAAATATGGATTATGTACAAAAGATCAGCATATAACAATTTGGACTGTGTACAAGAGATCAGCCTATAGCAATGTGGACTGTGTACAAAAGATCAACCTATAGAAATATGGATTACGTACAAGAGATCAGCCTATAGAAATATGGATTGTGTACAAGAGATCAGCCTATAGAAATATGGATTGTGTACAAAAGATCAGCATATAACAATATGGACTGTGTACAAAAGATCAGCATATAACAATGTGGACTGTGTACAAAAGATCAACCTATAGAAATATGGATTGTGTACAAGAGATCAGCCTATAGAAATATGGATTGTGTACAAAAGATCAGCATATAACAATGTGGACTGTGTACAAAAGACCAGCATATAAGAATGTGGACTGTGTACAAGAGATCAGCCTATAGCAATGTGGATTGTGTACAAGAGATCAGCCTACAGAAATATGGATTGTGTACAAGAGATCAGCATATAACAGTGTGGACTGTGTACAAGAGATCAGCATACAACAATGTGGACTGTGTACAAGAGATCAGCCTATAACAATGTGGACTGTGTACAAGAGATCAGCCTATAACAATGTGGACTGTGTACAAGAAATCAGATGCAGGCTGGCAATCCAAGCATCATGCCAACTAGCCAGCCAACCAACCAACCAGCCAACCAACCAGTCGACCAAACAGGGAAAAAACCAACCAAACAACCACCCAACCAACTAAGGAAATTACCAACCAACCAATCTACCGATCAAACAAGGAAAAAAAAAATCAATCAAGCAGCCAAACACAGATAAAAAACAATCAACCAACCAAACAAGAAAATAACCAACCAACCAATCAACCAACCAACAAGGACATAACCAACCAACTAATCAATCAATCAAATAAGGAAATACCCAATCAATCAATACACCGACCAAACAAGGAAATAACCAACTAATCAACAACCAAGCAAGGACATAACCATCAGGCAATAAAACAAGGAAATAACCAATCAGCCAACTAATCAAACAAGGAAGTAACTTATCAGCCAACCAATTAAACAAGGAAACTACCAATCAATCAACCAATAAAGCATGGAAATAACCAACCAACCAACCAATCAAACGGGCAAACAGCCAACCAACCTACCAAATAAGGATATAACCAATCAGCCAACTAATCAAACAAGGAAGTTACTTATCAGCCAACCAATCAAACAAGGAAACAACCAATCAACTAACAAATCTGTCTGTCTGTCTGTCTGTCTGTCTGTCTGTCTGTCTGTCTGTCTGTCTGTCTGTCTGTCTGTCTGTCTGTCTGTCTCTCTCTCTCTCTCTCTCTCTCTCTCTCTCTCTCTCTCTCTCTCTCTCTCTCTCATCGTGTTCCTCTTG
Organism: Cepaea nemoralis; assembly: GCA_014155875.1. Classification (NCBI taxonomy): domain Eukaryota; kingdom Metazoa; phylum Mollusca; class Gastropoda; order Stylommatophora; family Helicidae; genus Cepaea; species Cepaea nemoralis. Next base: position 866,706 of record JACEFZ010004774.1, on the reverse strand, counting down.
TACTTGCGGTGTCGAGGTGAAGTATAAACTTCGTGAGAGTGCCCGGTTATGGGCTTCGTATATCGACATTCCCATGGATTCTGCTATTCCCTCCATCCAACGTTTACGCGGAGGGCCTCTTCCTCTGTTTCCATCTGGTCTGTACATCATTGCTTGTTGTGGCATGCTGTTGATTGGTAACCTACTTGCATGGCCAAACCATTTGACTTGCTGCTTTCTAATAAAATCTAGTGCTGCTTTAAACCCCACTTTAGTCCTGATTTCTTCATTTCTGATCTTATCTCTTCTTGATACGTTGAGTATTCTTCTCAGGAACCTCATTTCTGTTGTGATTTTTCTTTTCTCTTTTTCTGTCATTGTCCAGGTTTGGCATTGGTAGCACAGAGTTGGTAGGAAGATTGTGTTGTAAAGTGCTTTCTTATTAGTTATTGATACATGTTTGTTCTTTAGTATTGTTGACATTTGTCCAATGAGTTGATTTGCCAACTAATCAAACTAGAAAACACCAATCAATCAACCAATCAAGCATGGAAATAACAAATCAACCAACCAATCAAACGGGCAAACAGCCAACCAACCAAACAAGCAAGGAAATAATCAATCAGCCAACCAAACAAGGAAATAACAAACCCACCACCAACTAAGCAACCAACCAACCAACCGTATATTGCGAACATATAATAAAAAGGAGCCTTATACAGCTGCGTATTGACTGTCGGCCAAGTGGTCCGAATCCGCATTGAGGCGGACGTTTACAATTGACCAGGAGTCTCACATCTAAAACGGGTACCAGGAAATGGCCTAGGAACGGTGGGCGTGGTATTGATCACATGACCCCTGGAGTGCCGACTGGTCTACACAGACAGGAGTCTAGCACCATATTTCCAGTAGGCTTTAAGTATTTCAGATGACTCCTTAACTTTACTTGTACATAAGATGGTTATTTGGTTATATGCTTGTGAAACATGGACTGTTTATCAGCGACATGCTAGGAAATTAAACCACTTCCACACAGTCTGACTTAGGAAGCTATTGAAGATTAAATGGCAAGGCAAGATACAAGACACTGATGTCCTAGAAAGAGCGTCCATGCCCAGTATCCACACTATACTAATGAAAAATCAGATTCGCTGGGTTGGTCACTTAACTCGTATGCCAGATCACACGCTCCCTAAACAAATATTTTTACGGCGAGCTGCGTTGTGGTAAACGCTCCCAAGGCGGCCAGAGGAAACGCTTTAAAGACACTGAAAATCTCCCTTAAAGCTTTTGGAATTCATCTGACACCTCGGAGACTGCTGCTAAAGATCGCAATTGCTGGCGTACATTATTACGCAAGGGTGCAGTCACTTGTGAATCAACCAGGACTGCAAGAGCTGTGAAGAAAAGGCTGGACAGAAAAACCACTGCAGGAGATCCTCCTCCTGAAACGTCAAACATTCTTTGCCCACATTGTCAAAGAACATTTCGAGCCAAAATAGGCCTTATCAGCCATCTTAGAACTCACGGCTCCATACTTTCAACCCCACTGGATGAAATGAATGGTCATCATCATTCTTGATTTTGTACATTTGGTACCTTATGCTCTACTTAATAAATTAAGCGTAGGGGGGAGGGGGGGGGTCTAGAGAGGGAGCATGCAACAAAAAGACAATACTGCATAAGGATATACAACACTAACAGATAGACTGTAAGATAGCGCCAAATGTGGGTGTAGATAATCCAAAGATTGACTGTAAGACAACTTTACATGTGGAAAGACAATACCAAGTGACGGACTGAAAGACGACACTACGTGTTGGAAGATAACACCAAAAGACGGACTGGAATACAACACCAAGAGCGAGGTTAGAAGACAACACAACATGTGTGAAGACAACAACAAGAGACCGACAGGACGACAGCACCAAGAGACGGACTGGAAGACAACACCAAAAGACCGTCTGGAAGACAACACGACATGTTGGAAACAACACCAAGAGACCGACTGGAAGACAACACCAAGAGACCGACTGGAAGACAACACTAAGAGCCAGGTTAGAAGACAACACTACATGTGGGAAGACAATAACAAGAGACGGACTGGAAGACAACACTACATGTGGGAAGACAACACCAAGAGACCGACAGGACGACAGCACCAAGAGACGGACTGGAAGACAACACCAAGAGACCGTCTAGAAGACAACACGACATGTGGGAAACAACACCAAGAGACCGACTGGAAGACAACACCAAGAGACCGACTGGAAGACAACACCAAGAGACCGACTGGAAGACAACACCAAGAGACCGACTGGAAGACAACACCAAGAGACCGACTGGAAGACAACACCAAGAGACCGACTGGAAGACAACACGACATGTGGGAAACAACACCAAGAGACCGACTGGAAGACAACACCAAGAGACCGACTGGAAGACAACACTAAGAGCCAGGTTAGAAGACAACACTACATGTGGGAAGACAATAACAAGAGACGGACTGGAAGACATCACTACATGTGGGAAGACAACACCAAGAGACCGATAGGACGATAGCACCAAGAGACGGACTGGAAGACAACACTACATGTGGGAAGACAACACCAAGAGACCGACAGGACGACAGCACCAAGAGACGGACTGGAAGACAACACCAAGAGACCGTCTGGAAGACAACACGACATGTGGGAAACAACACCAAGAGACCGACTGGAAGACAACACCAAGAGACCGACTGGAAGACAACACCAAGAGACCGACTGGAAGACAACACCAAGAGACGGACTGGAAGACAATAAAAAGAGACCGACTGGAAGACAACACTACATGTGGGAAGACAACACCAAGAGACCGACTGGAAGACAACACCAAGAGACCGACTGGAAGACAACACTACATGTGGGAAGACAACACCAAGAGACCGACTGGAAGACAACACCAAGAGACGGAGTGGAAGACAACACCAAGAGACCGACTGGAAGACAACAACAAGAGACGGACTGGAAGACAACACCAAGAGACGGACTGGAAAACAACATTATGAGATGGACAGGAAGAAGAAGAAGAAGAAGAAGAAGAAGAAGAAGAAGAAGAAGAAGAAGAAGAAGAAGAAGAAGAATAACAAGAACAAGAAGAACAAGAAGAGATAAATTGGAAAAGGTTAAAGAGGGTAAAACATATTTACATTTAAAGCAATAAAATAAAATAAAAATGAAGAAGAAGAAGAAGAAGAAGAAGAAGAAGAAGAAGAAGAAGAAGAAGAAGAAGAAGAAGAAGAAGCAAGAAAGAAAGAAAGAAAGAAAGAAAGAAAGAAAGACAAAGAAGAAACTAAGAAAGAAAGAAAGAAAGAAAGAAAACAAGAAAGAAAGAAAGAAAGAAAGAAAGAAAGAAAGAAAGAAAGAAAGAAAGAAAGAAATGGGAAAAGATTAAATAGGATAAAACATATGTACCTTTAAAACAATAAAACAAAATATGGAAATAAATCATGTCGCTAAAACACGCTCCAGACAACTACTACTACACAAACCACCCACCTTACTTAATTAACGTTGGAAATAACCGACCACTTTCACAGTAGAATGCTTAATGACACAGAAAAGTGGCTGATCAAATTGGTGTATGTGAAATCCAGGCCAGGAGCCTAAATCGCAGAGCACAGAAATGGACACAGGTGTGTTTGTTATCTTATTGTTAGTTTGATAACAAAAGTCTGCACGTGACAGTTCATTACAGGCACGCCATGTTTCCTGGCGTTGCTGTGGGGCAATATGTTATTGTTATCAATTGTTGGGCATTCAAGGCGATCTGTTTGATGTGTAGTGATAATGGTTTCAAGAACTGAATTGACTCATAAATTCAAAAATGTATCTCATAGTGAATTTTAACGCAGCATTTGAACACAGCAGTTAGAAACAATAGCTTGCATGATGTATTGCCTGGCATATTTTGCTGAATGTAATAATATACACGGGTACATGTTTTTATTTATTTACAAGTGAATCGGTACAACTATCTCGGCACAGCCACAACTCTGATGGGAGATGCCTTGAAGAGATTAGAACGAGAATCGATATGGCAAGAGTAGGCTATTGCAAGATGGAAAACATACTGATCAATAAAATGACGTCAATTGCAACGAGATAAAGAGTGGTGAAGTGCTACAAAGAAACCTTACATAAATAATTTAATAAACACACATAGTATTGTTTGGCGCTCACAGAA